>BGPR01026132.1:0-21759 GCA_013235015.1 Araneus ventricosus | reverse complement strand
TAATTCCTGAGCGTTTTTCAAATTTTATTTTTAAAAAATTCCTCTGATCGTTAGACAAAAAAAAAAAAAAAAAAAAAAAAAATGTGGTTCAATCGCTCATTTTTTTTGAAGCGCGAAAACCGACGGCGGTCTGTACTGCGAGACATTGCTCCTTCTCCAAACACAGTATAAATCTCATCAGTAACTTTGGCGGTTTTGACATTTATCTCAATTAACTGCAAAATGCAAATGACACTTGACTTCCTATTTTAATTATCTGAAAATATACACACAAAAAAATCAATAAAATTTTTTTAAAAAAATCAAATTATACTATTTTCGGAAAGCGTTAAATTTTCTCTCAAATAATATAAAACACTTTGCCAACGCATATTATTTCTGTGTCCATTTTGAAAGAAAAAAAAAAAACTTTCATGAATTGTTACTGAACCCAATATAATACTTAGTATGCAAGAAAGTAAAACAGTTCCAATCACCCTGTACACAGATGCAATTTGTACTCTTTCAGAGCTGAAATGGACGCATTTGGACATACAGTGGCTCCCAAAAGTGTTCGTACACTTACGATTTTCAATGAAATAGGGCTCTATCCATGAAATAAAATTAATATTTCAGAATAGGTATTTAATAATAAGATCTATAATCTATTCTTAACAAAACTACATGAAATATTTTAAAAACATAGTAAAACTTTATTTTTAAGAAATCAATAATCAAAAAGTAGCAAAAATTTTATCTCACAAAAGTCTTCGTACACTTTAAAAAAATATCTACATATTAGTAAATATTCTAATTTTTCGTTAAATTAATATTTAGTAGGATATCCTTTAGCATCCACAACAGCTTTTAACAGCGTTTGGAAATAGATTTCACTAGTTTTTTTGTAATTTCTGCATCAATGTTCATCCATTCTTCCATCATTGCTGTTTTTAGTTCCCTTTTAGTTTTAATGTCGTGTCTTCGTACTCTAACCTCCAGTCCTCTCCCGATATGTTCTATTGGGTATAAATCTGGCGATTGAGAAGGTGTTTTCAAATTTTGTGGACAATTATAGAGACACCAGAGGCGAACGTTGAGAGCCGTGTGCATAGGATCGTTATCTTCATTTTAAAAAAATTGTTTCCAATACCCAAATTTTGGGCTGATAATTTTAAATTGTCTTTTAAAATATTTAAATAAAGAGCATGATTCATTATGCCATCAAAAAATACCAAATTACCTAGTCGTGATGCTGACATGTACCCCCACACAAGGACACTTCTACCGCCATACTTAACTGTTCCAACTAAGTTCTTGGGATTAAGCTCCTCATTTTTTCTTCTTCATATCATTATACGTCCATCGGAACCAAAAATGTTATATTTGCTTTTATCTGCAAATAATACATTATTCCAATACGTTTCGGGTTTATTTAACATTTATTTTGCAAAGAAAAGCATGAGCTTTCTGTTTCTCGCACTAACAAAAAATTTTCTAAGGGCAGAACGCCCATTTAATCCAGCTGTTCTGAGAACTCGTCGAACAGTTTCAGGTGAAATTGGGAGTAGAAAATTTTTCCGTAAATTCTGCCGAAACTTTTAAAGCACTCAAACGTGGATTTTTCACAAATTTTCTAATTATAAATCTCTGATCACGTTCTGTTAACTTTGCCGGTCGACCTTATCTTACCTTGTTTTCGATCCGATTTTCTTCTTTAAAGCGTTTTATCACATATTGCCTTGTAGAATGGGATAAATTAACTAATTTAGCAATATTCCGAACTGATTTACCACTACTATGATGAAAAATAATCAATTTTCGAATGCTTATTGTTGTTTCTTTACGACTGCGAGCCATTTTTAAATAATAAATAGAATATTACGGTGTAAGCAAGCAAAAATCAAAGCCAAACGATTTTCTAAATGCCATTACAATGCAAAAATAAAAATAAAGTGACAGACGATAATTTAAGTTATGAATTTATCCGAAAATATTTCAGTGTACGAAGACTTTTGTGCGATAAAATATTTGTTACTTTTTGATTATTGATTTCTTAAAAATAAAGTTTTATTATATTTTAAAAATATTTCATGTAGTTTTGTTAAGAACAGTTTATAGATCTTATTATTAAATACCTATTCCGAAATATTAATTTTAATTGATGGATAGAACCCTATTTCATTGAAAATCGTAAGTGTACGAACACTTTTGGGAGCCACTGTAAATATGCGAGGTTCCGCATTCACATAGAGAGATCGCATTTATTGGCCAAGGATTTGATCAGCTGTCTCGGTTGAATTACTTATCCTGGAGCAGAATTTAATCGACTGTTTATTATTCAAATTTTTGTTACAGATAAACAAGTTGAGTTCAAAAATACTTTTAAAACACTTCACAGTTTTAATTCTCACCCACTTGCCTCTTCTTGCTATTTAATAAAATTCCTTTTGGAACAGCTTTGATATACGGCATCACTGGCGATAATCTTGTATTGGCGACTTTTTGTCGCCTAAACGAACATCGTAGAGTTAAGTCGCCAAAATAAAATATCACCAATGGGGTCCTATATTGAAGCTGTTGAAAAAAATCGCCAAAACAAAATATCGCCAATGGGGTCCCATATTGAAGCTGTTGAAAAAAGGCGCCAAAACAAAATATCGCCAATGGGGTCCTATATTGAAGCTGTTGAAATAAGGCGCCAAAAGAAAATTATCACCAGTGATGCCGTATACCAAAGTTGTACCTTCATTTTGACAATATTGCCATGTTAACCCCCAAATTACTTTAAAGCATAGATTTTTTTAAAAAAATCTATTAAATTATGTTTAAAACACCAAGATTAAGTTAACTGTGAAGTCAAATTAAATTTGGGGGAAAAAATTCTTGAATAAAAAAAAATTAATCAGCTGAAAAAACATTTTTTAAAACTTTTTTTTTACATAAATATTAAAGATTTTTAAAATACAGTAAAATATCAAGAAATAAAAATTATTTTCTAAATCCTATCATTACCTCAAAAATAAATCAAAAAATTTCAAAATGACATTATGACTTTCATATCTGGCTAACTGGTGGTCTAAGCCTATTGAAAATTGTTTAGGAGTTTGTCTATGAAGTCAATAGGCATTCCCAAAGGAAAAAAGAGGAAACAATGAAATGCATTGGCCATGGAAGTGAAATGCACTGTAACAAATAGGACACTGGGTGCTAACGGGTTAAATAGTACTCCCCTAGAACATTTTCACGACTCAAATAACCAGTGGCAGTGTTCTTCCCACAACTTTCTTATATACATGAACAAAATGGTGCATTTTTTCATCACAGTACAGGGAAGAGAATCGAGTATGCATTTGGACCATTTCTCTTTAGCCATTTACACTCCTACAATTTTAACGTCAAGACCACATATCAAATTTCATTTATCTAGCTTGTTGCATTTTTGAAGTATTCGCATGGACAGACAGATTTCACACAAAATTAGATGGGAATCTGAAATTTTAGTGCACACGCAATATACCAAATTTCATCCATCTAGCTGGATGCATTTTTGACCAATCGTGCTGAATAGTAGTTTCAAGTGGGTTTTTTTCGGACTTGGAAAGGTTTGAAACATGGAAATTCATCAAAATCCCAAGGATTAAGTTTTTGAAAATTTTAGTACTTTCTCTTTGTATAAGTTCATTTTGTATAAAAGTTTTCTTCAGGGTTGCTACTCAAACAGGAGAATCAAGTTCCCCGACTTTTCCAGGAGTATCCTCAAGAAAATTCCAATCAAGCGTGTTAATATGTATTGCTCACAGTGAAGGTAAAATAAGATTATATCAGTTGAAAACACTGAACTTATGTAATTACAGATGAGAGTAACTAAAAATTCCACTTTTGTTTCCCCTCCCAAATCTTCTTTCAAATCATGTTTTTTCCAAAACCATTAAAAGCTGTAAAAATGTTGAATAGTCAGATACCTTTCTTTTTTAACAACTGCATAACAAAATTCTCTTAATTTTACATTTACCCACATGAATACGCAAGAAATATATAATTTCATGAATGATTCTGAGTTTATGCAAAAATATCTGAAATATTTGAATTCGAAGTAGTGAAAGAAGAGGAATTCTCTCCCCCCTCCAAAAAAATATATATCAAAGTGTCTTCAGTAAAGCTAGTTAAAAATCTAGCTTAAAATACAGAAAGAAAGATTTCTCTGATGAAAACTTTATTAATGTTAACACAAAAATACAAATTAAATTTAAAATGTTTAAATCTTAATTTATATTTAACATAAATTTAAAGAAAAATCACTTTTTTAGCAATCGCTTCTGTCGACTTTTCCAAATTTTTGGGTGGAAAACGAAAATCTACGACTTTTCCCTGATTTTTTGGGTTAATTTTTTAATTATCTGACTTTTCAAGGGTTTCCAGGTGGCATAGCAACCCTGTTTCTTGTACAAGAGATTATCTTTCTAATTGTAAAAAATATCACATACCTAAAAGAATACTATTACAAGTGAGAAAAAAAACCCCAGCAATTTTAAGGGTAGAAGGAAATCAAAAGTCTAATTAAAATTTTATTGAATTGTGAAATAATTGTTGCAATGAGAGGTACAAATTGTGACAATTTCCTTATTCCATTTATTAAAAAAATAACCTGTTAGAAAAATCTTATAATTTTATACATTATGAATTTTTTAAACATAACAATGGCTAGTAAGTACCATTCTATTCATGGAATCAGAATGAATAATCTTAACTCATATTAATAGTAGAATTCAATACCTTTTAATGAATAATTCCTTTGCCCATGGGCAGTGACGAAACTAGGCATTTTGGCGCCCGGGGCAAAATCTGCGATTAGCGCCCCCTACACCTACCCCGAACACCAACAAATGACACATAGATTAGTTTGCTTAAAGTCTTAATTAAAATCTACCATTCTATACCGAAAAATGACTAACACTAATTAATATGTTTGTAAGTATTTAATAAAGAAAAAAAAAACATGCGTAGAAAATAATTTTGTTTGACTTAATACAAATACGCTAAGTTCAAGTTTTACATAGTGTACATTATAAAAAACATGTGCAATAATATAACAATGATAATATCCTAACTAAGTGTTCCACTTGAAAAATTAATATTACAATCAATTTTTCAGATGGATAGGTTAGTTTATTTGTTAACAATTAAACACTCAAATTACTTTAGTTTAATTTTCCTCTTCTTTGCTGTAAAAGTTTTTATCACATCATCGTAGGAAACATTTGATGCCTTCTCATGTTCAATATAAATCACTGCAAGATTAGAAAGGCGGTCTTGCTTGATTAGTTTCTTAAATAGTTATTTATGATTTTAAGTTTGCTAAAACTTCTCTCATTCGATGCGACAGAAACTGGTAGAGTCAAATAGATTCTTATGGCCGTGGTCAAATTTGAATAGTTTTCATGAAGACCAGTTGTATATAACTAATTTTAAAAGTCAAGGGCAGTAGAATTTAGCTTACTCTTTTCTGATTCATTTTCAGCTAAATTGCCGCTACCTATCACAGAATACTTAAAACTCTCTATTTCAACAGATAGTTCATCCTTGTCCAGATTGTCTCGGTACAAATTTGTCAAGTAGTAGCCTTCTCTCTTAAAATTTTGTTATCAAGAGTCATCAGTTGTTTGGAGACAAGAATTCCGAAAATTTCATTCAGCTTTTGCATTGATTGAAATCGTCTCTCTAACTCAGCTTCTATTCTATCATTCACTTGCAGTAAGGCAAGTTTGAATTTTTTTATGTCGGGAAATTTCAGAGCTTTCATCTTCATATTTTTCGTCAAAAAATCTTGTCCTCTTCCTTAAAAGACCGATCAAGACAAGATTGTTTTGCTTCTTCAATGACTTTATTCACAATTGTACCTCTACAATCTTTTATTTGTGCAGTCAGTCTTTTTAAGAGGTTACAAGCAACATCAATGGTTATGTCCTCTTTTTGAAGCATTTTACTGACGATGTCTATTTTTTTATGTTTTCTACCAGAAGCAAGTAAAAGCTACAAATTCAAAGGTCTGAATACTTTTCAAAAGTGAAACAGACACAGACTTCGCTTCAGGGCTTGATACTGCATCTAATGGCAGGTGATTCAAAGCCTCTACAATCTTGTCCAAGTGTTTGTGGACAACAGTTACAGCTTCTCTACGAGATGACCACCGAGTGTCACTTTCTTTTTTTAGTACCAGTGGTGAATACTTTAATAAAACCTCCCATCTATTAGTAGAAACGCTAAAATATATGTAAAGGCAATTAACAGTTCCGAAGTAACCTGTCATTACTCCGACCAAATTCAGTGTATGAGCAGCCACGGTACAAATTTGGCCAAAGGGTTACTTTCTGAAATATGTGCCTGTACTCTCCGATATTTACCAGCCATATTTTCGCCGTTATCGTATAATTGCTCTCGGCAGTTCTTAACGTCTAATCCTTCGGGTTCAATTTTTTTCAAAATTGCCACTGAGAGTCTTCCTCTCTTTTTACACATAATGGTGCTGAGGGGGAAAAATCCCATTTCACACAAATATGATGCTGAAAATTGCAGTAAAAAGTTTAAAACTTTTTTAGATATTGATGCATAACCTTCTTTTATGGAAAACCAAAAAGGTTTCAAGAGACATTTCCTTGTATTTAATCAGAAGGAGAAAAGGCAACCAGAAAGGTTAGCTGTTTGCAATGAAAACTGTCTTTGAACTGGAAAACTGATAACAAAAATAGTAAATATATTTACTTTTATATCTGGACACATATTTCTCTGGAATATCACAGGGTTCGCCCGAAAATCTTCTAGGGTGTACTTTTGAGAACCACTGCTTTAATGTGTGCCTAATGTAGACAAAATTCGAAAGGACAACCACTTGTCCAGTGACAGTTTTGAAAAACTGATACTTAACAACGAAAACGAGCAGATTAATACAACATACCTTCATTGGCATTTTCTTTTAGCCACGATGGCAAAAATGAGGGGAGATGACTTTGTTTTTCTCTCTCTTTAGCTTTTTTACTGTTTTCAGAGCCTGGCAATTTTCTGGACATCTTTCGTTGAGTAGCAGAGTGAGGTTACGTTACAGGATTGCCTCCTACCTTCTGTTTCAATATCCGAAGACTGCCCCTTTTGGACGATTTTACTTAGTAAAGGATTGATAGGGGGTGTAATATGAGCCCATTTCTGGAGTCCGGACAGGCGCATACGCGGAAGGAAGCTGTAGTGCGATGCGTTCCCACATTCCTACGCGAATCCATCAGTCACACCCTTCAGCGCCCTGCGTCTCATTGCACCGGCGTTACTTGGGGTTTTATCAACAGACACATCTTAATTTTACGTAATTATTTAATAACATTACAAGTGGTTTTGATGCAGGGCTAGAATTTAAACAGAAAATTAAAAAGTAAAAAAAATATTTTTTTTTATTTTTATACTATTTTTTATTATTTTACTCCTAAATTTTTCACCTCGCCTGGTTTGGCGCCCCCTCTCGGCTGGCGCCCGGGGCAATTGCCCCGGTTGCCCCCCTCTTGTTTCGTCACTGCCCATGGGTGGGGAACCTTTTTGCAATGAATGGCCTCATCAAATTTCGGCAGTTGGGCAAAAGTCCACACGAGTAGAATCACAAAGGTTATTGTTTCGTAATTATTATTATATAACAGGCAAGTACATTGTTTCAATGCAAATTGTAAATAAGTGATAAGGCCACATAGTTTAGTTATATTAACGTCCTGTTTTGAAGCAACACAAGGGCTATTTTGGGACGGTCCTCATAATTTTGAACCACAGTCAAATGACGAGGACGACATCTGAGCTGGCACTCCCTCTCCAAACTCCCACACCACACCAACAGGAGGACGTTTGGCCACTATATATGATTTAACGTGCAACAGGCCCCATACACGGCGGATCTTCAGTGGAATCGGGTTTCGAACCTGGAACCCTCCAGCCACAAAGCAGACCTTACCACTAGGCCACATAAGAAACTCAAAAAGGCCACATGCAGCCTTAAGGACACAGGTTCCCCGCCCCTTTTGTATTTCATTTCATTACAAATAATTCTTTTTAATGCAGGGAAATCTGCTGTTGTTATTGTGGCTGATCCCACTTGGTGTGCGTAACTAACCAAGTCTGTGAATTCAGGACCAATGATGAAGGGAAATGTGATAGCTTCCGATGGCCTAAGCAACAAGGCGGACCTGAGGCAGGGTGCATAGTGAGAAATTGCTGCAAAAATTAAGCACTTTAGCCAAAAAAAAAAATTAAGCAGCTTTGTACATGCACGCATACGTAGACCCACATATTTTCTAAGTACATGATGTTTTATATTTTATAATACTGCATAGTTTTCATTGAAAAATTTTAAAATATATTTTTTAACTTTAAATATGTGATTTTTTAATTTTAATATTTATTTTAAAATTAAATTAATTTTAATTATTATTTGCACAACATCTTCTATTGTAAAATAAAGGATGCCTTTTTGGTTTGACAAAAAAATAAAAATTATAATGCAAACTGTCTTTACCAAAAATTAAGTCAACTTTTATAAGATAATAATAAAAATCTGTGACCTTTTTCAAACATTTCTTAAAATTAACAAATCACAAGTCAATTTGCCCCTTTGAGATAACCATTTCAGTATTCCAATATATGGCGGTACACGTTGTTAAAGAAAGAGGGAGCGGATAACAAAGTCATTAATAGTCCATTCAGCGAAGGGTTTGAAAAAAACATTAAATCATATAGTTTTGAAAATTTGTACACATGTTTGTGAGGGCTCCTGATGAATACTAAAAGTCCCCACTCCTGGGGGGGGGGCGGGCCCTCTTGCCGCCATCTTGGTTTTCATTCCTCCTTTTTTAGTTTTTTCTTGAATATCTCAAAAACTATTCTGTTTTCCAATTACAATTGATTTAACAAATTAAAGAGCATAAAATTCCCTATAAATACACGTTTTTATTTTACTTATTGCTTTAATAGTTTCAGAGACGATGGGTCTCAAAGTTTGCCGCCATCTTGGATCCCCCCCCCCCTTTTTAGTTTTTCTTGAATATTTCGAAAACTATTATGTTTAAAAATTACAATTGATTTAATAAATAAAAGCATATATTTGTACAGAATTTTACGATCATTAACTTATTGTATTACATGTAATTGAATAGTTTTCGAGATATTCAAAAAAGACTTAAAAGGGGGTTGAAATCCAAGATGGCAGCAAACTTTCAGACACATTATCTCAGAAACTATTAAAGCTAGAAGTATAATAAATGCATGTATTCGTAGAGAATTTCACACACTTTAATTTGTTATATCAATTGTAATTTGAAAACTGAATAGTTTTCGAGATATTCAAGAAAAACTAAAAAATAGAGATGAAATCCAAGATGGCAGCAGGAACCCCCTCCCAAGACCGGGGAATTGTATGTTCTTTTTGTAGCTTTAGCATGTTCATCAGGAGCTCCTCACGAAAATGAGTACTAATTTTCAAAACTATATGATTTAATGTTTTTTTCACTCTCATCACTACTGGGTCTTCGTTGACTAGACTATAAGAATTATCTTAACATGTGTTGACATCCCAGGATTCTTTCTCCAAATTCTTCACTTTTGTCAGTTTTCATTCTTGATACATCTGGTAAACAAAGCTTTATGACTATGCTTTTGATTTATTGTATTAACGTCTGAGGAAACAAAAAAAGAAGAATGTTTTCTTTGCACTTCTGGATAAAATTAAGAACTTTTTAAAAAATTAAGCACTTTCAAGGTGCTTAAAAATGGTTTTCAAATTTAAGCACTTTTCATGATGCTATGCACCGTGAGGTATAAGCAAGTCTGACTTTAGCTTCGGTATATAGGCGGAGGGGGGGGGGGGGGGGGTTGCTTTCCTGGAGGACATTCAGGGAAACTGGTCCACATTTGTGTTGCACGTGTCAGACTTCCAGCAGCTATCCTGACCGCAGTGAGCAATACATTGCTAAAGAGCACATTGGTCCTATCATGCTGGTTGAAGCATACCATGAATTGTATTGTCTGTAATAAGGTACAGAAAGCGGATTGAATTGGAAAAAGTTTTATTTCAATCACTAAACTGAATGAAAAACAGATGCATTGAATGTTCTTTGGAACAGCAAGTAAGAAAAAAAAATCAAGAAAGCGGCCTATAAAAACATCCAACTGGTGATTATATACAGTGTATTTTCACAAACAGTCTTTTTTCCCGTCGCATCGGTCTCTCCCGTCCGTTCTCAGGACAAGACAACACCTGCAGCTTGCAAGTAGGTCTGTAGATGTTGGGCAGCTTCAGGAGCCAGATGAGAAGATATCAATGTTGTGAGCTGAAAGAAAGTAAATATTAATGACAGTGCCACAACTTGAGAACAACTACTTAACTAGCATCAACACGAGAGCTTTATCCAGCTTCAGAACATAAAAATAAATCTCACTCTAGCAAACAAAAATAATGTAAATGGATTTTACATAAGACAAATCTCCTTCTTGAAATGAGAAGGCATACCCAATTGAAAACAGGGCTGTGGTTCTAATGGCACTCTTTCAGATGGTAGAACTTTCCGAAATTTCTCCGACAGATTGCTGCGTAGTATGCCGGGAGAAATCTGGCACAAAATGGTTAGTGGCACAGAAGCAATTAAAACAAGTAAAGTATAAAGCATAGATTCCCCCGGACAGGCTCAATAAGCAGTAATCCAGTTTTTGTCACCATACAATGCAAGTGGAACTGACATTATAGTCGAATTTATGTAAAAATTAGTTCATGTTATGAAGTACAGTAGAGTCCTGTTAATCTGGACAACGATTTAAAAAAAAAAATGCAGGATATACTAACTTTAATGAGCGGTCAGCAAGAAAATAATAATGTGTTACTAAGCTGTGTTAAT
The DNA here is from genome assembly GCA_013235015.1 of Araneus ventricosus. Classification (NCBI taxonomy): domain Eukaryota; kingdom Metazoa; phylum Arthropoda; class Arachnida; order Araneae; family Araneidae; genus Araneus; species Araneus ventricosus. The sequence goes on along the minus strand of BGPR01026132.1, from coordinate 10,867 downwards.
TAAGCTGTAGGAAAAGTTGTAAGTATTTATGAAAAAAACCCACATTGATTTTTTATAATTTGACCCATCTAAAACTTGTATTATGTGCATTTTAAGGCAAATTTTCTGTTTAATTGGGACTTTTGATGATCCAGACAAGAGTTCAGTCCCATCCAGTTTGGATTACTGGGACTCTACCGTACAATTTTCAGATGGTGTGGTGACTTTACACTAATGACTAAGTTTGACAGGTTTGCGACATGGCAGTTATGCTCACATGTCCAACACTCATTTTAGACATACACTCAATTTCTACAAACATTCAACCAATGTCAGTTCCACTAACACATTCTGCCAACAAAAACCAGATTATTGCTCACTGCGTTAAGGGGAATCTATAGCACAACTTTACTTATTTTGTTGTGTCTGTTTCATTCAAAGATGCACCACTGCTAACCATTTTATACTAGATTTCTCCAGACATATCTAAAAGTTCTACTACATGGCTGCTAGATCCATTGCCCCATTTTCATTTAGGCATCTCATATAATACAAAAACTTAAAATTTATTTTGAGTAAGTTATTAATCATTGTTATGCACAATTAGAGTCTTCCATGAGCAAAAGAGATGGAAGTCTCTTCAAATATATGAAAAAATTAATCCTTCTATACATGTATCACTAGTGGCTCATAGTTCTAACTTAAGGGAATCTACTTAATCCAATATTAAAAAATTCCAACATAATCCACATACTAAAAAATAAAAAGTTTATGAAGTGAAAAATGCAACCATCTTTCATTAATACTTTGACCTACACTAATTTTAAAAAATCATGAATTTATGCATGAAAATAAGTTGATTTATACTTTTTCGAACAATGTTATCAACATGGTCAATAACAAGCTACACTTAATCACAAAAGACTGAATGTCAGACTAAATCCCAATGTGCAAGAGCAATATCATTTGTATTTTGGCAACATGTTTACAGATGTAAAACACGAAACAATTTTACAAAAGGAAAAACAAAGCATCCTTAATGAAACCACGAGATAGAAAAAATTATAAATTGTCATACATGTGCCTGCTTTGGATTAATATATATTATTCCAAAGTAAGAAATTTGTAAACCAGACAGTCAAGTTACAATCAGGAGCTAACTTTGCAACTGAAGTGTCCAAAATTGAACTGTTTCCAATCTGTTGCATAACAGATTATTCGAAATGATTTAATTGATTTTGGGAAAATGCAGCATTAAAATTCTTTTCTGTAATGTTTTTCAAAATGAACTGTATGCTATTAAGTTGGTGCCCAACTGAATAAAGGAAGGAGTCCTTGGAAAAAGACGTACCTTTCCAGGATGGTTGACGGAAAGTTTCTTGAGAGAATGTGCCAAGTGCAGCCTGGCATCGGGTACCTGTCCATTGATTGGATCGTGCTCCGATTTCCCTGCAAACAGCAGCTGGCAGTAGGCACTTTGGTAGCCAGGCGTCTCGTCCACCTCGATGTAGTGTTCGTCTTCTGGGATGCTGTCGTCTTCGGGAAGCTCAAACAGACTAATCAAAGTTTGCAGAAGGGGACCCCTGCAAGAAATGACCCATTGCCTTAATTATTCATACATACAAATATTAATACATTTTTGTTAGCACTATACAAAAAATACCAAGTACAGCAAATTTATAGTCTGAATGACATATTAACACATTAGACCATAAGCAGCTTATCCGTAAGTTCTCCAATTATACTGAATAAAACATTTCTAAGTTCTAAGCAATACATACTGCAAGCACAATTTAATTAACGCTGGCTACAGGAAAATATATTGAAGAATAAGTGGCTAAAAATTATTCATGACAATTTCATCCACTCATTAATTTAAATGTTGAAATACAGAAAGGTATATTTCAGAACAGTAGAGAAAGATCTTTGTGAAGATTAATAATTAGTTTTTCATTGAACATAAGATGAGCTTCAGTTTAAAAAAATGATATTTCTCTTAAATTTAACTTTTTTAGAACAGACATTTTCTACACAAACCCTCCATTTACAAGTTCTGATGGAACCAGAATTGAAATGGCTGGGAGGGGAAATGGTGACATTTCATGAAAATTCAAGAATTTCATGGCTGGTAGACATGCTGTATCTACATATACCTTTTAAATCTTGACTTTATTGTTAAAGATGAACTATAAGCTGCAGTGATTATATAAATGATTCATTAAAATTTATATCATTACTAATATAATAGCCCAGAACTGTCTCTCACTGATCCGGTAACGGTCTAATGTCACCAACAATAAAATTAACGCCAAAGCACTGCGAGATGTTAAACAGCATTATTTAATTGTTAGAGCACCTATATTTCAGTAATTTTAAATTTAAAAAAGTAATTGTCATTCTAATTTCAAATTTAAAAATAGTGAAATAAAATTTGCTATCGATTGATATAAAATTTATCTCGTTATGATAAATAGTTTGCGAGAAATTTTAAATTATATTAATCATATATTTCAAATTAATTTCCATTTTTTTAATAGAAAGTAATAAATCACGTCAGTGGTATATCATGTGCATGATATAGTTTGGAAGCCACGATGCATCTGATCATTTTATTTGCTTTCAATCAATGTTAAACATTTCTCGCGCATATATCTATTTAAACACGTCAAATTTGACGGGAAATCTCTTGTAATTAAACAATAAGGTCCTTTTATAAAAGAAAAATAATTATAACTGAGGTGCCACCCAGATTTTTTTTAAACTACCATTTTGTAAGGCATTTCATTCAAAAAGAAAGACAGTATCACAGTATTAAAAAAAAAAAAAAAAAACCTTGCAGTTGTTGTCCTAGTATAATTTGGTCATTTCACAGAGTAAACTGCAAAAGAAACTTTTTATATTCAGTCATTGTATCAGGAATTTTCTAAAATATTGCTTTTTGAATTAACAGAAATAAAATGAGGAAATTTATAATAAACCACAGAACATAGTAGGGCAGTTTGCAAAACCTTTCCCTATCTTCCACGCGTAATCATATTTCACCTAGCATTTAATAAAGTTTCAATTGTCGGGAAAATTCATCATTAGTTAATTTTGTGAAATGAAATGCAGTAGAGACAAATAGAAATAAAAATATACTCATTACTCCTCTAAAAAAAAGAAAATTCTTTCAAATATATTTAATATTCAAACTACAAAAGCAGTTTTACTCGGAACTTGTTTTCAGTTTAATAGATACCCCTAAATGTCTATTTACACAATATTCCAATTCTGCAACTGCAGTTTAACACTCTTCAACAAATATTTATTACTTGTCATGAAAACTTCTCTAAAACCTTCCTTATGCTTCATGCAGTACATTCAGTAGCACATACAGTACAAACTATTTACGAGTTTCACTCTTATTTACATAGATATATAATTATATTTTAAATGGAAGATTTATAGCATATTTAATTTCAAAGTAACGATAATCAAGTTCACAGTCTAATTCCTATTTATGTGACTTTTTCAGGGGCACAAACATAGTATGTATATTGAGTTTTGACTTCTACTAAGTGTAACCATTAAAAAACTTTACATACCAGAATTGACTGTAACATCCATCAATTACTTCTGGAGATTCTGTGAGCAATTTTATCATTCCAACGGAACAAATCTTCCTTTCAACGTTCCCAGAGACTTTCTGCAAGTCGGGAATGACCAACCTCTCAATGACCATGGAAAACATACTGAAACATATTCAATATCTTAGATTTCGTTCACAAGGCACAGGAGGAGTATTTTGATTCAAACGAGTACAACTCACAATACTTACTTTGGCTGAATGGTATCAATAAGTGAAATTAGGGCGCTGGGGCCAAACTTGTATGAAAAGAAAAAGAAGAAAGATAACAAACCTAAAAATGAGAAAACACACCACATTAACAAAACGAAGACCAAATTTACACCAGTAGTTTCTATATGAAAGACAGAACACTAATGAGGAACTTACTTTTTATATATTTTGTCGTTTTGGAATTTTGTAGTCGATGGAAAAGAAGAACAAAAATGTGCTTAAGATATTCATTCAGTGTTTCTCTGAAAAGAAAGGAAGAGTTACACATACATATGTAAGGAACTTAGCATTTTAAAGTTAAACTTGGGATCTTTCATAGCAGCAATTCAATTAAAAACTTGTATATTTATAACAACATGAATTCAACCTTAACAAATAAAGAACTGGAACACAGAGGAAATGAGACTTACGCAGGTAATTTCTCAATCAGCCTTTGTAATATAAAGAAGCCCTCGTGATCATTAGTTTTAGAAGCTATTAATTTCTGGAAAACACCCAACACACCATTCTGAAACAAACAAAACAAACATTGGGTTCATTTCATTGCCAAATCACATATCATATAAGAAATTTTTATCTTGATTTAAAGGAAAGGGATAACATTTTATCCCATTAATAGGGATATATTCAACTACCAACATTCAAATACATAAAAAAAGTAATTAGAAATTAAAACAAAATACCATAAAAAGAAACAAATTTGAAAGATTCTGGGGAAAAAATCATGATGCTTAATTTTTAATTTACTATTTAATTAAGTAATAATAATTAAATTATTTGGCCAAGACACAGGGAAGTGAGAAAAAGTCATATCAACAGTTTTTTTTTTAAATTCTTATGTATACAAATTAATTTTTAATATTATAATTATCCACCAACTAAATTTGAATGTTTAAACTCATATATTGTTACATATTAGCACTACAACTATTAAAGAAACGTTCCTCATCTCATCCAACTTTGGCATTTCTAAACAAACCAGTGCAAAAGCATTAGTAGCTTTATTTCAAAATCTACTTCAAGATTATGATTTTGGAATTTAGTCATCAAACAGTTTAGTTTAGTAATATTTTAAAAATAAATTAGTTAATAGCTTATATTAACATTCAATTTAGAAGCAACACGAGGGCTATTTTGGATGGACCTCATAATTTTGAACTGCGATCAGGTGACGAGAATGACACCTATCTTCAAACTTCCGCACCTCACCAGAGGGAAGACGTTTGAACCTTGACGTCAGATTTAACAGGCACCATGATTTTTTTGGGGGGAGGGGGGGGGACTTCAGATATTTCTAATTAAAAAATCACAAATTAGCTCACCATAATAAATAAAAATCATAAGCAATTCCTGTTTATTTTTTCATACCAGCTTTTGTGAGGCGACAATACGCTGTGCTTCCTTTTCTATGAAGGCCTGCATGAGCCTGCTGAGTGCAGGAATGTTTCCCACTCGCTCCCACAAAACAGGAGTAAGGAGGCAAGGAAATAGATCCATATAATGCTCTGGAACGGGAGGATCTCGGAATTCCAGGAACAAGGATAACAATTGGAATACATAGGGAACAAATTCTGCAAATTTAAAAGACATTTGTTTGAAATTGATACATGACAACTAACTTTTGCATTTATTATTTTTACATTTCACATTTTTGAAACAAATTTTAAGATATTTATATTCAACTTCTAGAATAATTTTTTTAGCATCTCTTTGTATTAAGACCTTTCACAGTTAAAGCAAGAAGGTATTTAATCAGAAAACAATGTGTCTATCAACATTCTGCAAGGAACTGGCTGACGGATGCACTTAAATAGTTTCAAAATAAACATATTCAGTTGTAATCTTTTAATAAATACTAAAAGTTCTATGTTAGATTTTATTGTAGTACCATCACATAACAAAGAACCTAAACAAAACTAAGAAAGAAAAATAGATATTTTCTTTAACTCAATGACTGCTTCAGAATATTTGAAGTCAATTCCCCAGAATACATTTTTGCTAAGATTTATAAAAATCAATAAGCACTAGTATATCTTTGGTTAATAACTAATATCATAACAATTAACATTATAGAAGGTCGCCATCAGCAAATGCATTAAAATATATGTGACAGTGATGGAAAATTTATAAACATATAGCTCAAAATATACAAGTGTAATATGTATACATATATATAACAAAAAGTAAAAGCATATAATACTTAAATCCATATTTTGATAATTATAATTAAAACGATTGATTCTTAAAAGAAAATACAATATAAGCAGTATTTTGCTATGAAATGTCTAAATATATATATATAAATACCTTGAGTATCTTGTCGTAAAATATTTTCAAAAACTGGAAACAGTGCCTCTTCAAATTTTAAAACAGCCATCTTATTATTATTGCAAGTAATACGGATAGCTAAGCTCAATGTTTCAAATAAATAATGATTAAAATGAGGCCTGCTTGGATTCTAAAAGAGAAACAAAATCATTCTCACTAATCAAAATCTGAAAAATCATACAAAAATTAAATAACAGTAAATATACAATTGTCTTTAAAACAAAAAAGTTCTTAAACTCAACTTTCATTCAGTTTATAACAAAAATAATTGTTAAACATAATTCTAAAATACATGCTCCGTATAATTTCTATCGTTTTTTTTTGCAGTCTCAAAATTCAATGTTGTGACTAATGCATGCACACAATAAAATATTTAAAACTAGGGATGTAACGAATAGCGATTTGGCCAAATAACCGAATATTCAGCCAAATTTCAGGCCGAATACTGAATATTCAGCGGCAGAATACCAAGTTTTTTTATAAAACACTTCACTTTTGACTGAAAATGAAATATTTTCCAAATTTTAGATGAAAAAATATAAGATTAAATAAAACCGAGTTTTTATTATTTGTATATTTAAAAAAATATATTATATATATATTTATATTATATATTATTGTTATATATATATTTGTAATAATTTAAATACCTTAATTCCAATAATAACAAATTCCCTTCATTTTGGGATTGCTTCAAAGAAATAAAAGAGTCATCATTGCAGAACATGACAATGACAAATACAGAAGAAAATTTAATGAATAAATTAAAATTACTAGAAGTAAATTCCTATCTTTAGAAAGAACTTCTTATAGGTAGGATGGAGTTTCCATTTAATTGGTGGAAAAAAATCAGAAAAAATTTCCAAAGTTCGTAAATTTAGCAAGAAAATATCTTTCAGTACCTGCAAGCAATATATAGCGACCGTTTATTTTCTGAAGATAGTAATATATATGAAACCATATGGAACAAACTTCTATAAATGATATGCAACATTATTAAATACACTTACATACTATGCATCCTAAAATTGGATAAATGCTAGTTTTTTATATAATAAATGTACCAGAATGTAATTCTGCAATATTCTTTATGAAATATATTTAAAACATTTTGTAAAAACATTTTATCCTGAATTTATTCCGCCGAATATCTGTTTAGCATTCGGTCAGACTGAATATTCAGAAAAGGGCCGAATAAGCCTCATACTTAACATTTGCTACATCCCTAGTTGATATTATAAGTGTATGAAACCAAACAAAACAGACTCGCTCCTAAAAAATTATTGCTCTTGCATAATAATTTCAGGCTTTGCAATGATAAATTATATGTAACTTTAATAAATGCACCTATACAACTTAAAATTGGGCAATTGTTATATTTTTTGATAATAAATGCACCAAAATATAATTCTGCAATATTCTTTGCTAGATGTGTATTTAAAAGCACATTAAAAAAATTATCCTGAATTAGTAAGAAGATAGTCGGCCTGCAGAATATCTGCTTACTATTCAGCCTACCGAATATTCGTTACATCCCTATTTAAAACAGCCTTCTTCAATCAAATTATTTGCTTTTATTTTGGTAACTTTCTTCCAAAATAAAATATGCATGAAACTTAGTTTTATTTTATTTCCTTATTTTTCAAACTAAAAATGCAATAAAGAAATGTGAAAATGAATATTAATGTATCTTCTAACTGCTATGGTATAGATCTGATCAAAAACTAGCTTCAAATTGAATACAGAGATTGAATGTATGAATCACGACTCATATACAGTGGAATATTTTTGGCAAAGCAAACATTTTGACATCAATGGACATCATAAAGAAACATTGGGGACTTCAAAAAATAAGAAAATACACTATTACACAATGACTGTAAGTGACTATTTCAAAGTTAAAAAAAGTATAAAAACAATTTCAAAACATTTCAATAGAGTTCACACATTGATTATACATCGATAGTACGTTACAATAATATTTGCAAGAATCATGACATTTTAAATTCAGTTCTATGCAGTTGCCAATTTTAAATTTAACTTCAACATATACAGAATTAATAAAAGTAATTTTAAAAATTCCAGTTCATTAAAAATATTAATTAGTTTCATTATAAAAATAATTTTTATTGCCTCTTTTGTTTAAATAACACAAACTTACCACTGGCTTTATAGTTACGCCAATTTATAAACATCAAAATTAAAAAAATATCTCAAGTGTTCCATTCTGGCTAATTTTCAAGATTGTATTGAGCAGAGAGTAAAGCCCCAGACCCACGATCAGATAACCCACAGATTTCGTCTGCGGTGCGCGTTCCTTCCCGCCATCGGAACGGGTAGATTCGATGTCGCTTGGGGGCTTGTAAGAGCATCTGTGATTTCCCGAGTTATGGCGGTAAATAGCTCAAAGATCAAAGACGCGAGAACGGAGCAACGCGATCCATTCCTGTGGCCTGTTGTATTTTGTACTCTGTTCTCACGTCCTAGTTTTTTTAGCAGTTTCGAAAGGATTATGGAGTAGAATACCGAATTGATTATGGAGTTTTTGGATTTGTACGAGGGAACCTATTACAGTCGGACCTCTATTTAACGAACCTCTATTTTACGAACTTTTTCTTGGAACCAAGAACATTTTGCTAATTTCTTTGTAAAATAACCTCCAAATAGCGAAGTGCATTCTCTATTTAACGAACTTTTCCTTGTGATCCAATATTTTTTTTTCTCCCTATTTCTCAAAATATTTCTAAACATTTCAAACTTATTTTTTTTTAACACATTTGATGGTGATCAATGACCTTGGAGTTGAAAAATGTCAAAGAGAAAGTGCTTGAGCATCCGAGAAAATTATAAGTTTAAAATACCTTTCTCATACACTAAGATAATCGCCAAACTTAAAAAATCTCGGAGATAAATTATAATAGAACATGAACCTGATTTTAATAAAAACGAGCAAATGGTCAAATACAAGCACATAAAAAATCAACAAAAATATAATTTTAATTTTTGTGCATTCATTAAAACATCAATATGATGGTTTAAGAATTGATTAGAATAAAAATTATACATTAATTCTAAATGGTAAATTATTTTTTAAGTTTGATGAAATGCTGCATGTTTATTAAATACCTTGTGAAGCAACAAAGTTTAAATTTATACAAATTTTATACTCATTGCCTCGAAAGAAGGCAATTATAACTTCTTATAAACTAAATGTCACGTTCAAATGTTATTTAGTTCTTCATGTTTCATATATATAGAGGCGTAATATTGAATAAGACATTGCAGAAATTCAGGGAATTGAAATTAACAATAATTCTTGACTCTCTTTTCAAGACAGATAATTAACATTTTTATTTTAGTTTAAAAAATGAAAACGCAAGAAATTGAGAAATTCAATTTAAGAACATATTTTTTAAGATAATAAATATTTAAAAATATATTGTCATCAAAAAACGGTCAGTTGTTGGAATTCTAAGATTTAAACAGACTATTAATTTCTTGTTATATTTACATGAAAATTGTGTTGGATATTAAATAGGGCATGCTTTAATAGCAACGCTTCAGATACGTTATTATAACAAAAATTTCATTTCTTGTATGCCATATCCTATTTTTATTGAATTAAATATAAGGAAATAAATTGGTAGTCACAATCTTTGCAAATATAACAAATGAGAATAGAACACTGACTAACACATTTACTCTTTCTGTTGAATATGAATTTAAAGAAGCAAATTTTTTTTCACATTTCGAAAACATTATTTTCAAATTAAACGAAAAGACCTGCGTTGTAATTAATAAAGCTATAAATGTGAAACTAAACTTCAGTACCCAAAAATATTTCTAATTTTTATGAAATTTTGTTTCCTTTTTGGAGCTCATAAAATTTGACGAAATGCTTACTATTAAATATTATTCAAAATTGAAATGATACCGTCAGGGCCCTTTTCATCTCGGGGGCCTCAGGCACGTACTTGGTGAGAAATAGAGTGAAGGAAAACTCTCGAAAACTGCTGTTGACCTGTTTGACAAAAAGCGGTTCAACAGCCAAACGGCGCAGAGTAAATTTGCCAAGTTACGAGTTGTGGGAATGGCGCATCTAGTCCAATTCAGAGTAACTACAAATCCCTTATGATGCGAATAGCTCGGGGGTTATCTGATCGTGGGTCCGAAGTTTAAAGATGTACACAGTTTTGTCAGTTACATGTATGATCCTTGTATATATATATATAAAGATGCTTCTAATTCTATAACATTTTATTTTGATCATAAACATTATGTACATATTTTTTTCAATTTATTTTATTAGAAATACTTAGATATAATTCTAGCTACTTACTTTGCTGACTTCATTTAACTTTATTGTTAATTTAGGTAATAATACTTCTAAAAATGGAACAACTCCTTCCTGAAGCAGAGAGAAAGTTCTCATGACAGCTGAAAAAGAAATCAAAATATAATGACACTCCAGAAGTGATTCAAAATTGAAAGCAGGATTAAAGAAAAATAAATGGATGTACATACTTCTATGATATATACTTTCATTTTCAGCAGAAATGGATGTTCAAAGGCAGCAAACAGTATTCCAATAAGGTTGGTCTACAGATATTGACATCAAATCGTTTTCTTAAAACTGAAAAGAGAACTAAGAGGCTAAATATGCTTTTATAACGTTAACCACAGCCAAGCATTTTAAACAAGAAAATACGTAAACGAAAATGA
>BGPR01026131.1:0-21761 GCA_013235015.1 Araneus ventricosus | reverse complement strand
GTTTCTCAAAATGATTCAAAAGTATTTAAAGTGCATTGGTTCAAATGCCACCGAACCATGATAACAAACCATCTCAGTACTATAAATATTATTTGTTTGAATTTCTCTTCATATGCTTCTTTCAGTTTGATATCTAAGCATCTCAGGAAGTAACAATTTTTGATGTTGTTGTTACTGCTGATGCAATAGATAATTGATGCATAAATAGTTTGTTTTAGTCGCTAACAATTTTATTGCAATGGAAATGATATGGACTGTTGTGTGGGTTTTCTGAACGACAGCTACTCCCTACACTCCTTACTATTAAATATTGCATGCGCCCCACGTTTTTCGTTTTAAATCTGAATGGGGTTATAAATCTGTATGGGGCTAGAAGAAACTATTTTTTTACTTTTTAGTCCGTTTTTAAAACGTGGAATATTAAAATTTTTATTTTATTTATATAATTATTTTCTGCTTTTTAGTCTTGTGTGTGTGAAATTTTGCAATCGATTTTAAACATCTTGAGGAGATTAAGACGGAGACATGTGGCATATTTCAGGTTTATTTCAGTTTCTCTTCACCTGATCATAAATAGAAAATTGTTATTTTCCTGAAAAATTAAGTCACGTGACGCAGAGACCTTCGAGATGTAATGAAAAACGTACTGCGCATGCGCAAAGATATGGCTAAAATATGGGGTGCTTCGATGATCCCATGGGCCATCTATATACCCAAGAACCAAATCTGTAATGTTAATAGTTTTCGAGATATAATGAAAAACGTACTGCGCATGCGTCATGCAAAATATGAAATGACAGACAGACAAGAAAGCGAATTAATATTGCACTGTCATCTAGTTCTGAGCTATGTGTAAAGTTTCAAGTCTCCAGCTCATCGGGAAGTTAGTTTAAAATTCATTGCAAAATTTGTACCGAACAGACATACAGACAAGAAAGCGAGTTAATAAAAACGTGGTAAAATCATTACTGATGAGCATTAATTTGCTGACCCCTTTATAATTGAGCTTATTTTATGAAATAACTAGCAGATAACCGCGACTTCGTTCCTTTTAGTATAAGTATTGTATATTTTCATAAAAAAATTTATGAACAAAATCCTTTCATCGCCTGAAATGTTTAATTAAAATGAAAACATGAAGTGAAACAAACGATTTTTAAAAACCGACGGAAGCTAATTTTCCCAGTAAGATATTAATAATTTTTTAAAGAATAAAATTAAATTTAATTAAACATTTTGTTATTTCAGTTTGATTTATATAGATAATCATTCGACGGAATAACAACACCAAATTAATGAACCTTTATTTTTATTTTAAATGAGAAAATCTGTTGCACTTAATATTTTTAGAATCTCGTAGTTTTTAAAAACTATCCCAAACGATTTTTTGAAACAGCAGAAAATTAATTCTTTCAAAGGTTATTAATAATTTCTTAAGAATGTTTGTTTGCTAGATTTGGTACAACCCCTTAAATTACAACAACGTGTCCGACACTTGCATCGAATTACAAAATTTTTACTATTTAATCAGCAATAAAGTCCATGTAACAATTAATTTTAAATACCAAATTCACTTGTCACTCTTAAATGTCTTAAGTATCATTTACCATCTAATAATAACAAATATCCCAAGTGGGTGGTGTCATCAAATTAGAAGATTAAATAAATAAAATAAATTAATTAAATAAAATTATAATTTTAGCTAAATCATATTGACCCTCTCTTTTACTTCACAGTTTTACAAGTATCCAACAGATATAGATTCGAACTGTTATATGTCGATTACAAAGCCTTAATTTCAAATTCCCATGCCTATTTCTCAGGAAAAGGAATTTGTCCATTTTTCGATGGTAGAGGAGAGAGATGTGTTTTGAATGCTTGACTGGTTTTCAGCTCTGGAATGCGCAAAACATTTCCGTATCATGACGGTTCAGGCAATCTGATGCTTATTATTTAAGGTTGATGAAATCCATTTCTTTGTTAAAGGGAATCATGATGGTTCGGGCAATCTGATGCTTATTATTTAACGTTGATGAAACCCATTTCTTTGTTAGTCTACGGCCACACGAGGCGGTTCTCCGCCGTTTTCTCGCGGCGGCCATTTCCCTCAGCGGCCGTATCCAAACCACGGACGGCCACACGCGCGGTTTTTCTGTCGCGAGCTCAGTCATTTGTTTCTGCTTTCTAGTGCAACAGAGTTGCGAATTCAAACAGTTGTTTGTGTGAAACTTTTGATACATTAGAAATGTATAAATAAAAGATTCATTCCATTTATCTCGTACTTGAAAACGAAGCGAAAGTGTTTATAATTTCATTAGAGTTTTGGTTGTTTTTTCCCTCTTCAACTAAAAAAAAAAATTAAAGATAAATTATAGATTCTTAAATATTTCCTTAAAGTAAAAAGGTAATTGAAAGAATTCCTGCTTTAAATTGAACCATATTAATTCCTTTTATCACCAACGCAATTTTTTTCGAATTAAGATACAGAGTAATAAATGTGCCATGTAGCTGTAAAGTGGCAATCTCCAAATAAGAAAAGTTTTGAGAAAAGTGGATTTTCTGTCCTGTCTAGTCAAAATGAGATTTGAAAAATAAACTGCATGGCATTCGAAGCGTTTTGGCAATGCATTCTAATTACCAATTCATGATGGTGAGATGTTAAGAGGGTCAAATGGACATATAATCTTTGAAAAAACGTATTTTTGAAAAGTGGAGATGGTTACTTTTGCAGCTACAAGACACAAATAGTTTATTTTAGTTATACTAACATATACGGGTCTATTCTGGTACCCCCGGTTGGGTTGGGAGACGTCACTTTTTCCGCACGTTAACAACGGGAAAGGTGACATCTCCCAACCCAATCGGGAGTACCAGAATAGACCCCCTAGTTTAGAAGCATCACGAGTACTATTTTGTGGCGTACTTCGTAATTTTGAACCGCGATCAGATGAAAAAGGACAAAACAATCAATTTTTAAGAGAGTAATTATTAAAATTAGGTTGTAATTGGGAAAAAGTAATAAGTACAATTATTTTAAACAATTTTATTTAAAAAAAAAACAGAAAATTGTAAACATTTAACAAAAAAGCAATATAAAAGGATCAAAGATTGAGCTGAATGATGTGAAAGTAAAATAAATGAAATTGCCAATATTTCAATTGAAATATTCACATCTGTGATATAAAACTGGGAAAAAACAATAGAAGTTCAAGAATCATAAACTCACTATCCAAGTAGTATTCCTTAATACATTTATTTTGAATATCAAAAAATGTAGAACAGAACACAACAGGGTCATATTAAGTCCTGTATTAGCCCTTGGGCAAATCAGTTAACGAGCCCTTCCCCTTCCATAACTACCAAAGTCAGATTTTTTTTTATTGATTTTAATTTAATATCTACTACATAAGCAGTTTTTATATAAATATAGTTTTGAAAATTTTATATGGCAGTTAATTGCTGGTAAGCTTTAAGAAAGTTAGTTTCATTATCTTGCGTTTAAAAAAATTTAAATTTAAAAATCAATTTTTTAACAAAACGGTAAAAAGAGCATCAAAATTTGTTTTAGTAGATTCCAATTATTCATATACAAAGTTTGACACTGGTGTTGATACTTATGAGTCAATCCGTCAACTGTCAGAAAAAAAATTGACCGCACATACCTGCAAGAGAAATTTAAAACATGAAAAAATTGCTAAGAGTAGTGTTTTGAAAATTTAAGTGGTACTTAATTTTAATTTAACTACGTTCGAGTACATAGAGCCCTTGTAAACCAAGTAAAATTACAAAAATTAAATAACCCTGAAAATACCGGAAAAAATTTCGATGCCTGAGGCCCCCGAAAGTTGCAGGGCCCCCTAGACAGTTGCCTACTTGGTAATCCGACACTGGAACATATGAAAATACCAACGGAAACCACCATAAGCAGCAAAGCGATTTATTTCCCGCGCCTGAAAAATAGACCCGAGCGCAATGTTTTGCGGCAGCCGCGAAGAATGCACCCAGATAAAGGGAGAAAACGGCACAAAGGTCACGCGTATGGCCCACCCCTGCTCTTCAGCATATTGTCTATAATTCTTCTGCGGTTGACCTTCAAGCAGCGACGGCTAGAACTCTCTCGTGTGGCCGTATACTTACAGGGATTAACTGCAGCGCTGGATACAGTTGTGGTAGAAACTATCACTAACTGACAAACCATTTTAAGAATTGTTTTAAAAAATCAAATTTTAAATATGATTTATTTATTATTAAACATATACCTGAACTCAGAACATATATCATATGGTTGATATATTTATTTGCAATGATTTCTTATCGGTTCAGCCGGGGCTTTAATGTATTTGCAATGATTCCTTTAAATATAATAAAATACCTTCAACAATTCTTTTGAAACTTTTGAATTTTAAAAGTCTCTAATTGACAAGAAAATTAAATTTGATTCCAATAATTAAACTTAATACACAGGTTATAATACGCAAATTTAATAAGGAGTTGAATTTTCAAACATCGATAATTGCATTCCAAGGACTCTAAGTATAAAGGTTATGTCACACCATTCACAAATAACTGATACATTGCTCAAAGAATACAAATCAAAACAACTACATGGAATATTTCAAACCTACGTCAGATAAAGCAATTGAAAATTAAAGCGAATAATTATCCTGCACTGTGACCGACTGATTAACGGGTATTTTCCCTGTCGGCAGAAAGCTGCTCTTTGTGTGAGCATTTATTTCGAAGCAACTCTATAGTCAATGTATCCGTTTAAAAGGATAAATCGAGAACCTCGCAGTTTAACTTATTCATCGTTTCATTTGAAACAGGGAGAGACAACTTAACGGAAATTTCACCTCCGTAAGAGAACCTAACAGGTGAACTTTGAAAAGCGGAAACAATGCCGGAACCAAGTTTGGGATTGCAGAGTGCGAAATAAAGATACATTTTAGCTGATGAGTATTTCTTTTAGCTTAACCGCCCATTCTTATTCTAATCGGCCTTTCATTTGTCAAACTGTAGTTTTTATTAACCGGTTTCCTTTCAATATAATAGTATTGTTCTATAATGTACTCTTGATTGCTTTTGACGTTTTGACAAATAAGTGAATTTTTCGGGGGGTCTCCTCTTTGCATGACAATTTTTTAGTATGGTATTAGAAAAATGTTCAGAAATATATTGCTGAGGAGTAGAGCTTCAGAAATTATCGCATCTACAAGAATGGGCAGTTATTATAATAATAGAATGAAAAAAGAGTGTTTTTATTGTTTTGAGATAAAATACATGATACAAATGTAAAAAGGGTTTTATAAATAAAAAATAAATAGAAAAATTAAATTTAAAGGCATATTTGGAAAATTCATTTCACTCCCTAACATTTTGCTGATGTCGTAAGATTAATTATATTTTCTACAGCTTTTGAAATAAAAATTATAACTGTGAAGTTCTAATCCCCCTATATACCTGCATAGGTGTTTTTCGGGTTTTCACCAGCAAAATGGCGTTTAAGACAATTTTCAATAAAAATTTCCGTTCTTCTTGACCTTCTCTTACAACTCTATAAGTTTGTCGCCAGAGTATATAAACAACCCTGTAAATCCTACAGAAACAATTTGTAATGAGCTACCATCACATGCGAGTTTCTGCTAGAGAGATCCCTAACAGCACAAGATGCTCTACAATATTCATACGATATCTTTACGACATTCAGCGGTATTCAAGATATCGTGGAGATATCGTAAAATATCTTGTGTTAATAGGGATGCATGTGCATCAGACTATAGAGATTGTTACAAACATGGAAAGTCGCTTCCCAGAAATGTGAGCCTTATGGTTGCGAAGAGAGTTTATAGGGGTAAGTATGAGATGACCGACAGCAGCCATGTCTGGACCCCTGTCCTTGGCGACAAATTTGGCGACTTTGGCGACGAAATATGGGATCTCAAAGGTGCTGGAATTTTCTCGATATCTCTGTTAGCAGAGGTGATACGTTTGAATGTACTAGAAGATTCCATGTGATGTCACGGCCTGCCGCGGGAGACTATATAAGGAGAGCGCTTGAATGACGGGGTGTTGTTGATCGACTGGGATCGCCTTGGAGCGCGAACTTGTTTGGAGTTCTATCCGCTGTGCGAGCTAGTAAGCTGTTAGACGCCGAGCGGTAGTAGCGTTGATCCATTGGGAACGACTTTAGAGTTTCGTCCGCAGTGCGGGTTAGGAAGCTGGTGAGCTGATCATTATTGAAAGTGCAGTTATTGTCGTTACTAGTTATTTGCTGACTGTTTGTGTTGTTAGATAACAAAGTGCTGAACTGTTATTACCTGTGAATTGTTGTCTGTTTACAATGGTAATCTGTGCAAGAATTATTGTTTCCTGTACCTGTGCTATGTGTTTTCCGGCATATTTTTAAATAAACCTTCATTCTCCATTATTCTGCGTGTTGGACTGTTTACACCATACACCCACAGTAAGACTTTTGTAACAATGTTATGTAAATAAAAGCATTATTATATAAACTATACCATTTATTTACAAACAACAAAGAAATTTGTAATCACCTTTGCAAAGAAGACGAATATATTCTCATGTATGTCCAGAATCAATTGTTAAGTTCTAGCGAAGAACGTTTTACAATTCGGTATATTAAAACCCAAAGCAAGCATTTCTTGCTCAGCTTAAAAAGAAACTCTTAATTAAAAACTTCAAAAATCTAACCAGTCGAAACAAACAGAGATCCATAAACAAAAACTTCATCAATTTTTATACACCAGGATCTAAGAATTAAATTCTCCTTTTACCAACTACACCTGTCATGTCCCTAAAACTCCTATCTCTATTTTAATAAGTGGGCATTAGGAAAAGTCTGTAATCAATGCATAATACCAGATCGTTCTCCAGCCAGCGAGTCAATTGAGTATGTAAATTTTTGCGGGCGCTCAGAGGATTTTAATTTTTGAAGGAAACATCTGCCGAGGAAACCTTGCTTTGCGGGTGAAACACTTTTCGAATTAAAACCTTTGGAAGATGAAGCAGATGCAAATTTTGTTTAGCTCATATTTGAAGTTTTTTGTTTAACTTGTTGCGATCGCTTTAATGGGTTCGCCACAGTAGTATCGCAATTAAATTACAGAAGGAAGCGGATTTGCAAAGCTGAAATCAAAGATAATTTAGAATATTCGTGAGTGATCATCAGGAACGGAAATTAGTCTTTGAAATGCAATTAATTTACAAATATTCAGGTGGAAATGAAAAGAATTTCTTGTTGGTGCATATTTAACACATTTGTATCGCTCTTTCTTAAATCAGTAACGAAGTAAAGATCAAATGGAAAGAATTCATTGATTTCTAATGCTAAGCGAATTGTCTTGATAAATCACTGGTATTTGTTGCATTCCTTCTTTTAAAAATTATTTATGATATTTAAATGTAGAAGTATCTTTCTTTAAATGATCAATTCGCATTTTTCGGATTTTCTTGAATATTTACATTATTAATCCTTTTCTGTAAGCCATTAATTTATATAGCCAGTCCTCCAATTATACAAATTTTATCGACAACTTAATTTCTTAAGCGAAATGATTAAGATTTTGTTCATAAATATTGATTTTTAGAAAATAATTAATCCATATGCATAACTGATATTGGTATCAAAAATTAAAAAAAAAATTTGCAGCATAAATATAGAAAATACCATTTTGGATCTTCATTGTTTGAAATTTTTTTGTTTAAAATATCATATTATTTTTTTCTCATTTTCTCATAAATTCTAATATTATTAATTTTATTTTCGTTTGCCATTTGTTTTCTAAGACAGTTGACCAATTATAGAAATTTCGTAGAATTCAAAATTTCTCAAATGTATTGATTAAGATTTCGATTGTTTATATTGATTTTCAGAAAATAATAAATAGAAATATCTGCTGTTATTAATAACAAAAGATTAAAGGAATTATTTGCAAAACAAATGCTGAAAAACTTATATGATACATATATGAACATTTAGGTAGCATACTAACTTAATGGTTTGTACTATTATGAAAAGAAACATTTTTTCGTGTAATGTAAACAAATCAAAACCACATAACAACATATTTTGCATTAACAAGATGCCGATTTTAAAATATTTAAAGACCTATAGTAAAGACAAACACCCCATATGTATCGATTTTATACGAAAAAAGTTTAATTAAAGCTACAGTTCAAGAAAATGATTTGTAAAAATTTGCAAATAAAAGCAATGGACTAGTTTGATGTTATTAAATTATTGTGTGAATAGTGTTTTCAATTCTTCATGCAATTTTAAGTTCATAATTTTTAACGGAATTTACAATATAATGCAGTAATATAACACATAGGAATTCAGAGGATTTATAATTTCCAATTAGAAATAAACTACATATTTTATTTGCAAATCATGTATATAGGCCCAAGAGCTCCAGCCGTAATCAATACGTTCGCCGGCAGTATCAATTTTCAATAAAAGACTGAGGAAACAGATTATGAGTAATAAATTAATCCATCGGAAATCACGGCGAAGATTTCTAGATTCAAATCAAGCTTGTAGCTGTGACGTCGAAATATGTCCTTATTCCACTTTAGGAGATGGATTTTACTAATTATAACATTTCTATCGAAGTGGACTTAGCTTGCCCTGATGAAGGGTAATTAGGTCTTTTCGTTGTAGAAAGGCAGACGTGAATATAAAGTAGCTATTTGTATCCTGCAGGAAACTGAACTGAATTCTATCAACGAAGAGACTACATTTTAATCTCACCCTTGCCTTTGGTATAACTTTGAGATGTATGGTTCCTGGAGCGGACATACTAGAGCTAAAGAGATTCATAATTGCAGTGTTTCAAAGAGATATAATAACCCAACGGCTTGGATAGGTGATCAGGACTCCGCAAGTCTGTTTGTAATTAAGCTGTTGCTGTGGAACTTGCATGTAATGTTAGCTTAAACGCTTCTGTATGCGTTTATGGGCCGTTAAATGAAGAAATGGAGCTTTGAAATCTGAAATGGCCCGTTATGGCACTTAATTATTTGTCGTTTCTCGAAATGGAGGACGGATTTGCAAGTGTAGTATCCATTTTCCATCTGGAAATCGAATAATAGGGTAAAAGTCCCAAAATCTTTGTAAAAGTTATTTTGTTTCTAGCAACTCTGAGTTTGAAAGATTATCCTACATAATAAGTTTCAATTTTCCCCTTATTGATGGTAATTTCTAATAACTCTGAGTTTGAACGATTATCTTACATAATAAGTTTCAACTTTGACTTTGTTGATTGTAATTTCTAGTAACTCTGAGTTTGAACGATTATAGTACATAATGAGTTTCAATTTTCATTTTGTTGATGGCAATTTCTAGTAACTCTGAGTTTGCACGATTATCTTACATAATAAGTTTCAATTTTCACTTTGTTGATGAAAATTTCTAGTAACTCTCAGTTTGAACGATTATCTTACATAATAAGTTTCAATTTTCACTTTGTTGTTGAAAATTTCTAGTAACCCTCAGTTTGAACGATTATCTTACATAATGAGTTTCAATTTTCACTTTGTTGATGGCAATTTCTATTAACTCTGAGTTTGAACGATTATCTTACATAATAAGTTTCAAATTTCACTTTGTTGATGATAAGTTTGAGACTAATGCGGAATAGAGATTGTTTTCATAAAATTGTTCAGAAGCGTTTAAAGTGCCATGTATTCAAATACTTATCAAACTAAGATAACAGAAAATTTTTCGTTCCAATATTATTATGTCTCACAATTTTAATTAATATGCTCTTCAGTTTAATATCTGGACATCTCAGCAAGTAATAATATTTAATGCTGTTCTGATATATTATTACCCTTCTAGTTAGTGCAGATCTCTGCTAAACTGAAGCCATTACTCAGAACAATATAGATTATTTTATGATATAATTACTAACCCAAACAGTTTTTCAAAACATACTTCTATTGGTATGACAAAAATGAGATTTTTTATTGAAATTATTTTCCAGCGGGAGTATCAGTACCCAAACGTTCTCCCGCTGGTGTGGTGAGGAAGTTTCGAGAGGCGTTTACCAGATCAGACATTAATACAACTAAATTAAGCATCAGATTAAGCTGAAACTTAGGCATGTAATATTAAAATATCTGCCGGTAAGAATTTTTTTAAATAAGCCTTTATTTTTATGAACGGTTTTTAGCAACTATAAATGCTTAATTGATCTTTTAATACCCTAATAGCACAAGACGCTGTACAATATTGTTACGATATCTTCACGATATTGTACGGCATTCAGAATATCGGACGACGTCGTAGAGATATCGTACAATATCTTGTGCTAATAGGGAATATTCTCCAAGTACATTTTTAAATATATTCTTCAAGACAAGAAAAATGGTGCCACTTATATATTCAACGTTATCCGATTATTTATAAGAAAAAGAAGTATTTGCCTCAATTAAGGAAACAGTACCCAAAAAATGACCAAAATATCAATTTTTATTTTTTGGCACTTATATCTTTCTATTTAATGAAAAAAATTTAAAATTTTCTCCTCTAATATTTCAGAAGTTATTTAAATTTTCACTTAGGATGGCAGATGGAAAACATGCACAAATGCCAACTTTAAATGGCGTTTTCTCAATGTCGAACTTTTCTTCATTTTCAAGATACTAAGGCTTTTTGTCTTTTTAAGATAGAGCTTCAAAACTTTTTACTTGTTTATGGTTATGCATATAATAAAACTGTGGAAGCGATAATCATTCAGATGCTTAGTGTTTTTTTCATAAAAGAAATTTTTTAAAATTTCTAAAAGAATAATTTTAATAAAAATAAAAAAAATAATTTTAAATGGAATTTTTTTAATCAAAATAAAATTATTTTAAATTCAATTACATACCCACTATTTAACAGGATAATCAGAAAATTCCTAGGATATTCTATAATTATTTTTATAAATTGAAGAACTATTAAATTTCCTCATGCAGTAAAAAATCTCTATTTAAGCGAATATTGAATACATCTTAAATTCCTTGCACAGTTCTTTGTAAAATATTTCAGTGAATCTACAAATAAAATTTGAAGCAAAAATATTTATATTTGAACAAGATGTAGGGAATTTTAAAAATTGAATTTTTCTTTAAAAAGTTTCAACTTTAACTTAAAAGGCAATTCAAAATGAATTTTTTCTCTTCAACATGACTTTATATCATTGTTAAATTTCAATAGTTTCAAATGACTTGCAATGATACCTAAAATAAAAAATGTTGAGAAAGTAATATGCTCCCTTAATATGTGTAAGCATATTTAATTCTAGCCGCCTTCGGCGACCAGCTTGTTCGCCGGGAATATTATTTCAATTGAATCTTGCATCAATTTATATTCATGATTCTCTTAGCAACGTAATTTTAAATTTGAGTTTGTGGCAAATATATAACCCACGTTCTATTAGTGACCTTGGATCTCTTCTGTTCATTGCTACATAAATGTTCTTAATGGAATCGAATGACTGACCACGTCATGTAACCTCTATACCATGTTGTCGGCACTATCTTCATTTTCTTTTCTCTTGTAAAATATGCATTTGATTTCAACATTAAAATGACGCGGCACATTTTATGTCCAGCGGTATGTTAAGTGGATTAAAACAATGCTGAGAAAAGAAAGAAACCATAGCAGCCATATCCATTCAGCTTAATGGATATATTTCTTAATGTACGCAAAGCAATATCTCGGAGAGATTGGTTTTCATATTTCGCAAAACTTTTGATGAAATAAAATATAAAAGCAAATGCATTAGGATATTATCTCAGATTGCAACAATGAAATACAAATATGCAATTACATATTTGTTTAAACAATGAAAACGGTTTGAGTTGTGTTGCAACAATAAAAAGTATTGTTGTAAATTATGACAAAAATATCTTTAAAAAATTATTAAATTTCGAGAAGAAATTGCACGAAAACTCAATTGATATAATTGGAATGGTAATTCTTTGCACTTTCAGATGGTGTAAAAATAATTTTTGTGCTGTAATATTTTCGGAAGTTATTAAGGAAAAACGCCAACATTTCCCTTAATTTTTAATTAATTAAAATTCTAATTGAAATTTCAAAAAAGGGCTCCGAGGTGCACATTACCACCCTCCAAAGTATGTTTGTACCAAATTTCGAAGATCTAGCTCTAGCGATCTGACCTGCAGAGCGCCAACACACACACACATACATGCAGACACGCACATTCTCTTTTATTATTACATTAGATTAGAGATTTATGGTTGACAAAAGTATGATTATAACTCATTTATTGTTATAAGAGTGTATGTTTTGAGATGAATGGCAACAGCCAGATGTTATATTGCTCTTGATTTAATCTTAAATCTAAAACGGTGGACCGAGGTTATGATGTACACAGGCACGATAAGTTACCGAGTGTGTTTGTTTCTAATCATTTAATAAATGTTTGCTTAGTCTTTAAAAATAGTTTTATGAATGTCTAATTTAAGCAGTTAAATTGGCACGGAGCCAACATATTGTTACAAAGCTATAAAGTTGTTTTCCCGAGATGCTAATCTTGGCGACACACTTGACGATTTGGCGACTTTGGCAACACAAGGAATATTCTAGAAAGACCTCGAACTTCCAACCTATTTCTACTGGCTTCATGAACTTTCTGGAGATTACTTCACTTCCTACGTAATGACGTTACTTCCTGTTGAAAAAGCATAAAAACAAGGTCTCAATCCAAGAACAGTTAGTTGGAATTTGATAAGCGAGCAAGCTGGTGAGCTGACAAGAAGCCTTTGAGCGCTGTGTTGAGATTTATTGGTAATCTCTGTTGCGAATTTTTACGAGTGCTGTTTTAATACTTGTGCTGCGTTTCTTTTCTTAGAATATTTGTATAATAAAGAGTTTTATTTTTTTAATCCTGCTTATTGGATTGCATTCGCGTACATCCACAAGTCGATTTCGTTACAATATGGAGTTCAGTCAAACAGTTACATCCTTTGTAAAACAGTGACGCGATGAAACATGTGAACTAATGGGGTTAGTTTCATGCAGATATATTTTTAATCAAGTAAATTTTATTAAAACGTTCTGGAAGCAGACATTTATTTTCATTTTAGTTTCTTTCTTCTTATTAGTTTGTAATTCATGATTATAAACATTATGAAATCTTGCAAATGCTGTTTTCTTAATTGTTTGACTGGTGGCGCAATTAATACGGAAGAAATAATTAAATTAATCAATTAAGATACAGTTAAGTTCTGAAAATATTAAAATATTGAATTGTCATTGAGAACACACAGACATACGTACAGTTGAGTCAGACATGAGATTTCAAAAATCGAGTCCACAAGGAATTGAGTGAAAATTTGATTACTAAATCCCATCTTTACCAGCATGAAACAAGTCACGTTAAATGAAAGTGTTACCTAGACCGATCTTCTATCCATTTTTCGGAAATTCCTTAGTGCTATTAACTGTACACATTCAATTTTAAATTTACCAAACACATATTATTTGAATGTCGCAAAGATATCGGGCCACCTCATAGTGAACACATACAAAAAGTATGTGTATTGCCACTCTGTTTTACTTCACATCTTTTAGTAGTCTCCAATATTTGTAGTTTACAAAGCAACTAATCGAACTTCTGATGCACATCTTTGAGGAAAGAAATTTGTTGATTTATAGTTGTTAAAGGTGAGAGATATCCTTTGAGTGCACGAATGCTGAAATGCACAAATCCTTTCCCTAATATGACGGCTTGGGCATCTAATATTTATTATTTAACTGAGAAGAAACCCGTTTCTTTGTTAAATGGTAAAACCGCGATGAAGTGGACACGATTTGCGGTAGGTTTGGTTTGGTTTGGGTTTATTGGGCAAGAGCCATTTGTTGACTATACTGCGCCAGACAAATGTCATATGATTTGCGGTAGGAGCGATCGCTAACTGGGAAACCGTTTTAAGGTAACCTAAAAAGTTATATGGATCTTACAAAGCTATAAAGTCGTTTCCCTGAGATGCTAATCTTGGCGACAAACTTGGCGATAAATTTGGCGTCCATTTTGGCGACTTGGCGGCAAAGCTGGCAACTTTGGCGACAAAAGGAATTTTCTAGAAGGACCTCGAACTTACAAGCTATTTCTACCGGCTTCATGAACTTTCAGGAGATTACGTCACTTCCTACGTAATAAAGTCACTTCCTGTTGAAAAAGTATAAAAGCAAGCTCTCAAACCAAGAACAGTTAGTTGGATTTTGAGCAGCAAACAAGGTGTTGAGCTGACAAGAAGCCTTTGAGCGCTGTGTTGAAATTTTATGGTAATCTCTGTTGTGAATTCTTACAAGTCCTGTTTTAATACTTGTGCTACGTTTCTTTGCTTAGAATATTTGTAAAATAAAGAGCTTTACGTTTTTTAATCCTGCTTATTGGACTGCATTCACGTGCACCCGCAAGTCGATTTTGTCACAATATGCATGATTCAGAACGTATTGCGTTTCCTAAATTCATTTATTTGTAAATGTTTATTTTGTATTTGCTAAATCTATATACTTGTAATTATTTCTTTAAATATAATAATATACATTCGAACATTTTTTTTTGAAAATTCTGTTTAGAATGTTCTAATAGATTGGAAATTCAATTGGTTTATAATACGTCTTAGGTTATAATGCGCATATTTAATACAGAATTAAATTTACAAGCATCATGAATATCAAGCCAACTTCAAACAAAGGCTTTTTATTTCTCAACATTTGCCAATAAATATAACATCTTTCCAAGATCATAAATTAAAAAAAACATTCCATTAAATATTTCAAACCTAGGTTGGATAAAACGATTGATAGATAATGAGACTAATTACGCTGAAATATAAGCTATTGTCAACGAGATTGCTGCCTGAATAACGGGAATCTTCCCTGTTGGCAGCCAGCTATTCATTGTGTGATCCTTTATTTCGCAGCAGCAGACAATCCATCCGTTTAAAAGGACAAATCGAGAACCTCTCAGTTTAACTTATTCATCGTTTCCTCTGAAATAGGATGAGCCAACTTAACGGAAGTTTCACCTCCGTAAGGGAACCTAGCAGGTGAACTTCGAACAGCGGAAACAATGCACGGACGGAGTTAAGGATTTCAATATTGCGGAGTGCGAAGTAAACAGATAGTTTAGCGGATGAGTATCTTAATTAGATTTACTGCCAATTCCTATTCTAAGCGGCCTTTCATTTCCAATCGGTGTGTCACACTGTAGCTTTTATTAACCTGTTTCGTTTTAATGCAATAATATTACTCTTATGTATGATTTTAATGATTTTCATATATTGGCAAATAATTAGTTGTTTATCCCCTTTGCATGACTTTTTTTAGCGTGACATTAGGCAAATGTCTTGATATATATTGCTAAGAAGTAGAACTTCAGAAACTATTATATCTAGGAAAATGAATAATTCTTATAATAATATAATAAAAATGTACTTTTTTTACTATTGCTGCTAAGACAAAATGCATAATACAAATTCAAATAGGTTACTGTAAATATAAAAATATTAGAACTAAATTGGAAAACAATTGTTTGAACATTAATTTTACTTTTTAACATTTCGTAAACGGTGTAATGTTAATCATATCTTCTACAGATTTTGTAATAACTCCGGAATTAATTTTCCTATGGGGAAAGAAATACATAATCAGGTTCACACAACTATTTTATTGTATTTAGATACTGCCTTCATGGGTCTCGTTGACTCTGCTTCCCAATTATTTATGCTGAAACAAGTATTCACCCTTTATAAGAACTCATTCTGTATAGCTGCATATATTTCAACTTCCAAATACGAAATGGCATTTTCGATACCATGTTCTATAAATGTTTCCTTTCAATTATATCCCTCCGAGTCTATATCTTGTGTGTATAAACACACTGTGAATCCTAAAGAAATAATTTGCAATGAGATACCATCCCAATTCAAGTTTTGCTTGAGAGATACATGTGCATAAGACCAAAGATATTGTAGAAGTCACAGCATAAATTTTTAAACAAATAATCGACAATATTAATTAATAAACAACAAGAAAATTTCAAATCACCTTTATAAAGAAGACAAATATATCTTCATCTCTGTCTATTAATCTCTTTCATAAATTAGAACACATGGCTTTTCACAGTTTGGTATATTAAAGACCAACGGAAGCATGTAACGAGAGACATTTCTTCATCTGAATAAAAAGAGACAGCAAAATAAAAACTTCAAAGAATTAGCAATTAGAGACAAACACATTGTAATTAACCGAACTCCAAGAATATATATATACCAAGATCTTTGAACTAAATTCTCGTTTTACCAACTCCGCCTGATATGTCTTTAAAACTTCATTCTTGACGTTTTTCTGAAGCCGAAAATCACATTTCTCTTTTAATAAATGGGCATTAGGAAAAGACTCCAATCAATGCAAAATACCAGATCGTTCTCCAGCCAGCGAATCAATTGAGTATGTAAATTTTTGCGGCCCTCAAAAGATTTTAATTTTTGAAGGAAACATCTGCCGAGGAAACCTTGTTCTGCTGGGGGAAAACTCTTTTCAAATTAAAACCTTCAGAAGATGAAGCAGATGCAAATTTTGTTCAGATAATATTAAAAATTTTTCAGATTCAACTTGTTGCGATCGCTTTAATGGGTTTGCCACAGCAACATCGGAATTGAATTAAAGAGGGAAGTAGATTTGCAAAGCTGAAATCATAGACAGTTTAAAGAATTCGGGAATCCACATCGAGCACGGATATTAGAGTCTTTGGAATATAATTAATTTACAAAGTTTCAGATGGAAATGAAACGAGTTTTCTGTTGGTGCATATTTAACACATTTGTATCGCTCTTTCTTAAATCAGTGACTAAATTGAGATCAAATGTAAGGAATCCATTAATTTCTAATAATAGGCCTATGTCTTTGATAAATAATCGGTTTTTGATAGAAAGTTTTGTTAAATAATTCAAGGTTGATCAAAATGGCGAAAGCAAGTGACAAAAAAAGAAAACTCAAAGTGTGCCAAACACATTGTGGAATTTTAAAAAAATCGCAAACGATAATCAGGTCATCTGACAAATTCTAAATGAATTTAAAATAAAGGGCTTCATTGTAACTTCATATCATTTATATATTTGCGATAGCCAAATTTCTATAGTTGCAAGCCTTTGAACGTGAAGATGCCGTTACATTTCGACAAAAAAGGTGTAATTAAAAAAAATATGAATAGAATTTTTAAAAAGTCGCTAAGAGATGTTCTGCGACATGAATGATCCAAGTTTTGTGAAGCTAGGTGATAAAGCAATTTCGTTACCGATATATTTTGCGCACTTTCACACGGAAGACGCATTCATTTTTTCCATTAAATTATATTAAAAGATTCAGCCATAACAAACATTTAACCTTGGTTCGATAAATATAACTATGATATTCAGAATTAAGTCACGCTCTTAACAAGTATATATAGCAAGATTCAGTGCAAAAAGCTGTCAGTGTTGATTGATATAAAAGAATTATGAAGTTGAAAAGATGGCCTTTTAAAATCCTTTATAAATATTAATTATTTTGTAGGCTATTCTAGAATACAGATTCTTATGAAACAATCAATGTATACTTGTTTATGCGCATTCTAGTCCTAAAAGAAGTTAAGCGAGAACAGCCTTCTTTATTCTGTGATTACTCTAGTGTAAATTTCCTCTCTTTTACATCCTAATAAATCAAGAAGCAATACGAAAAGTTACATTTTGTGGCCCTCAGAGATGAATAAAAAATAAATAAAAATTATACTGTTCTTGTTATTGAAAATTTTGAAAATTAATTTTTTGAACTTGGAATAGAATACTGATTAGTATACTGAAAATTAATTAAAGTTTCGGATATAAAATACAAATTATTTTTAGAAGATCATAAGGTAGAAAATAGGACATGTTGCCTTTCGCATGCCCCATAAGTCATTACTTTTGTTATCTGGTACAATGGTACTATTGACGAAAGGGTCAGGTCACGAGAATAGCCCTACTGTCTATCTGGATGAGCTGTAATATCACCCCATTCACACCACATGGGTTAGGGATATTGGAAATTAATAAAATCTTGCTATAATGAGTGCTAGATCAATAGAATGAATTCTCGCGGTTGACCATAAATAGGAGGTGCTGACACCCCGTGGTTCAAGGAGGTTTACTTTTTTAGTTCTTCATGTTCAAATTTTCTTATTTTTCGAAATTACTTGAAAAATGTGACCTGAGAATCATTGATATATAATTGATAAATAATTTTTCTTATCCCTAGCCTTTGTAGAGTACGGAAATGCTTAATTTTTATAGCGTTAATTTTACTACAAAATAACACCTGCAATGATGAATTGTTATATTGTTTAAAAATAATTTTAAATGGAATTTTTTTAATCAAAATAAAATTATTTTAAATTCAATTACATACCCACTATTTAGCTGGGATAATCAGAAAATTCTAGGATATTCGTTGAATACCATATATGAAACACTAGAAAACAGAATTATATATACTAATGTGTGGTATCTGAATTCTAATTGAGAATTTTATGAAACATTTTACATAGATTATAAGTTGCAAGAATTTATTTTTTTATTTTTAACACAGTAGATTTTTCTTTCACCAGCTCTACAAATAAATCATTTAAAAAAAATGCATCATCCACATGGCTGCGACGATTATCAAACCTGTGAAAAGACACCACCGGCACGTTCTTAGCTTCTGGGCCAGGTACATATGTGGCAACTCTGTAGCAACATTGCCTAAGCAACAGAATGCATTTCAGGTAGCTTGATCAGATGCATCTCTCTGTTTTTCAGGAGTCAACATGCATGAGAATGACAATGCATCCCTTATTGCAGGTGCGGTCAACCTTGGCAGTGATGAGTGACAGAGTCCCAACGTGTTTGGGACTGGACAATACCACATGCAGCAGGAGAATACAAAGGATAACTTTTGTGGATTAGGGCGAGGTAAGCAACTGTAAGAGATGAAATAGCAAGGACAAAGATGGTTGTCGCGAATTTTGAAACTTTACAAAACTAAAATGAATGCCATTTGCCTCTCATGGGCAGGAGCCCGATGGCATTCATTATTAATTACAACTAAAACTTTGAGATGAAAAGGTGAGTTTGGTTTTTTGAGGGAGATCGATTTTTTTTTGCTGCTTTTAGGGGACAGGAACCAGGATGTCTCGTGGGGATTTTCCAGGATCCAGACTTTGGATTCTCCCAAGAGGGATTTGCAGATTTTTTTTTGGAGTGCGTTGAGGACTTTGATCCTGAGGCAGGGGAGTTCTACGTGGAACTTAGCAGAGCCATTACTGGGGCCAGCAGACCACGTTGGGTGAGTCTCAAGGGAATTAATGAAGAGACCTCGGCGGGTTGGTGGAACTGCTGAAGCCCGATCCTGTTTACAGACATTCATTTATTTTTTGATTCTCGACCAGAGTGCATTATCCCTCCCCTCGGTGTATTTCATTTTATTAATTTACGTTTAACAACTTTGACGTAGAAATGAATACTGTAAAATTTCATAAATGTAATTGAGCTGCAAATAAATTTCCCCAGAAAGACAACAGAATTTGTAGGCATTTTGCCTCCATCTTGCTCAGCCATAAGCAGTGACCATCAGTCACGTGCCATTACAAGCTCCGTAGTAACGTACCCCTAACACTGGGAAGACTGTTTTTCAGCTCGCATTTCTGAGTATCTTTGCAGGACTGTAGTCTATTCAGAGGTTTAAAAGTTATTTTCAGGAGACAAATGTGTAAATTACCATTTACTGATCTTTATGATTTCAGTAGGTTTTTTCTTTCACTGGATCACATTATATTTTTCTCATTTCAGTAAAAGTATTAATTTTCTTTCATAAATGAAGATTATATTTTAAGTCAGTCCTCAAATGATACAAATGTATCAATTCAAAACTTCTCAAATGATAGTAAGAATTTTGTTTATTAATATCGATTTTTAGAAAATAATTAATCTAGAATAGCTGATGTTATTGGTATCAGATTTAAGTTATTTGGGAGAGGAAGAGGAAAAAATGTAGAAAATT
This sequence comes from Araneus ventricosus, assembly GCA_013235015.1. Taxonomy (NCBI): domain Eukaryota; kingdom Metazoa; phylum Arthropoda; class Arachnida; order Araneae; family Araneidae; genus Araneus; species Araneus ventricosus. The sequence goes on along the minus strand of BGPR01026131.1, from coordinate 1,663 downwards.
CACAACAGATGCAGCACCTATTTCTTATTTAAGACTCTCTTTTGTAGAATTAAAATATTTACAAATTTTCCGGGCCTCTAATCATGCATTCATTAATGTAGTTGTTGATAGGTGAGAATTATGGGAATTGGAAAATAATTCATTCAACTCAGAATAAAATTTTCTAATTGAATTTTACGATAGATTAAGCCATAAAATGTAGGGGCTGTTTAATATTTCCCTGTTAAAATGAAACGCAGGATCAGAATTTAGACTCAATTTCCTCAACGAGGATTTTGCCTCTAGAATTTAGACTGAATGCAGAAACAAAAAATTTACATATTTCTATTATTGTATTTTATTATGGTATTATAAATTAGAGACAATTGATAAGTGATAATTATAAAGATTTTGTTTACACAATATCATGAATCAGACATAAATACACAAGTTCACTTTGCAAATTCTACCATTTCCAGTTTGTTGCACTACTTATAATGAAAAGTATATTTTTAGAACATTACCCAAATTAGAATTTTTTTATATGACAGTTTATGAAAAAGCTATGTCACAAAGATGTAATTTGAAATGGTTCCAACCAACAATATATATAGAAATGTACTTGAAACACCAGACAACTTATAAGGCAGGTTAGTTTATTATTAGTACTCGGTATTAACATGCATCAATCTTCTCTAATATAAAATTTCTCTTGTTTTGCCCAAAACCATAATGAGATAAATTATCATAGTTTATCTAAAACTTTTTTTCCAGAGCACACAAGTCATTGAGATTCCATTAATACAGGAATAAGAAATTAATACGTTTGGGAAAGTTAATTGAACCAATACCATTTTAATGCTTACCTCTTAATCAATTGGAGTCAGAACCAAAGTAAATAGAATTTTTCATAAAGCACAATAGCACTCTTTCAATCAATGCAGATTAAAAGAATGAAGTAGAGTAAATTTTTTCATGAACACAATAGCACTTTACTTAATCAATGGAAGTCAAAATAATAAGAATGAAGAAAGTATTAAATTTTCTATTAACAGAATGCTTCTTAGTAGGTCAGAACAAAGAAAAGTAAATTTTTTTCATTAACACATGGCACTTCTTAATTAGTAGGTCAGAACAAAGTAAGTAGAATTTTCATAAACACAATAGCATCTCTTAATCAGTAGGTCAACAAAATTAGTAAATTTTCATTAACACAATGGCACCTCTTGAAATCAAGTAGGATCAGAACCAGTAAAGTAAATTTTTTCATTGCTTACAGTAAGCACCCTCTTAATGTTAGGTCAGAACAAAGTAAAGTAAATTTTTCATTAACACAATGGCACCCCTCATAGTATTAGGTCAGAACAACAAAGTAGGTAAATTTACATTTCAAGAACAGTCAAACACTTCTATCGGTTTTAACTCCTGTGAAAAAGAGAAAGCAAGTCGTTTTGGAAACTGCAGCAGAAATTAGAATAAAGGCAGATAAATCATTCATCATCAAAACGAACCAAAAGACATCCCCTTTACAAGAGATACAGCAGCTCTTGTATTTCCTGTTGCCAAAAAAAAAAGCATTCTATCACTCAGCAAATAAAATTCCTTTACTTTTCTCTAAAAATACGATGGTAGGAACCAGGATAAATCATTTTTTTATCCTTCTAGAGGGCAAATACATGAAAAG
>BGPR01026130.1:0-21764 GCA_013235015.1 Araneus ventricosus | reverse complement strand
AACCATTTGCAAAATTTTATCCATCCAGATTGCTGCGTTTCTAAGTTATTGTGTTCCCAACATATAGAAGGTCTGATAGACGCACTTTCTCTACATTGATTTTGTGGAAACTGTGCTAGAAATTTACTATTTTGGTGTAAAGACCACATACTGAATTTCATCGGTCTTGCTCTTTCCGTTCCTAAATTATCTTATACAGAGAAAGAAAGTGTTTAAATGTTGTATCCAAAAATGTTTAAAAAAGGAGGTTTAAAACGTCGAGATACAGTCTTAACGTGGAATTATTTGAAGATCACAACACTTTCTCTTTGCATGATTTGTATACGAGAAAATAAAAAATAGTGAAAATTTCGTATTTGTCCCCTTGAAATTTATTCTTCGCTGTCCACATGATAGAAAATTGAAAAGGTTGGTGATTTGAGTATCCCTTATAATTAGTGAGTGCTGGGTAGACGATTAAGACGTTAACACGGTTCAAAGACATTTATTTTTAGCCCTGCCTCGACATCTGTTGTAATGAAGTCATCATTATCTAATCATTACCAAATTCAGCAGCAATTGTCCTTTAAGCCATTTGAATGAATTGTGTTTGGCCATGGCGGAGGTCATCGCCGCCTTTTCATTGTCGCCCTGACCCACATGTTCTTTAACTCAACCTAATTGGATGAAAGGAACTGTTAACTTTTGAAGAAAGAAGTCTTCGGAATGATTTAATGCCCGTGTGTAAACCGTCGTCAATTCATGCTGGTAATGAGCAAGAAGAACTGTCGGAATTGGAAATGAACGACTTTCTTTATCTGCTTTATGAACGAAATTTTCCTGTATCTCTTTAATTGGATGATACATTCTAGTTTAGGAATATTTTGGTTTTTAATACATTATAAATTGCATACGAAATTGGATAATTAACCCTTAAAAGCCCGATTTTTTAAAAATTGATTTTAAAATGTTTTTTGACTTATTATATAAAACATAAAAAAAATACTTTAAAAAAATCCTATTTTAAGTATGGTTTATGGCTTAAAAAAGCAATTTGTTACTAATTGGCAACACTGGGCTTTAGCTCAGAAAAAAAATTCTTCGATTAAATTCTATAATGTCCAACACAGATTAATAGATGAATTTTAACAAATAATAATAAGAATAAGGACTTTCCCTAAACATTGTAGAATAAAATATGGGATTTTCAAGCGTACAAACAAAGCACAAAAAGATGCAGCCTCAAGTGAAAAACATCACTTTATTTTTTTTTTTTCATCAGCACTCAGGCTGCCATCTATATGTTGTAAATTGATTTAATAAAAATTTCCGTATATATCCTGTTGACAACAACAGGCATTATAGCTTCAGTCTTTTTCTTAGTATTTTTCCCTCTTCTTTCTCGTACACTTACGTAAAATGGCGCTTTTTCATATATTTAATTATCTACGTATATGTTACATTTCAAATCCATCTCTTCAATAAAAAAAATTGCTATTCGTTTGCTTCATGTTATACAATATTTTACAAAAATTTCTTAAATATGACATGATGACGTATTAAATTTTGGGTCTTTATTTTATTTCAATCCGTATTAGAACCTAAAGATATATTGCATGTCCACGTGATTTTCATCTTTTAAATTAATTGATTATAATAATTTATTTACAGCTTATAAAAATTGTGCAATTAGGTGCTCAAGTCATACTCATCATTGCACCCCAAGAAGTTAAAGAAATATTTTATACTTTGACTAGAAATATCAATAATTCTATAAAATTCCCAAAAATCATGCATTGCCATTAGCATTTAAATTATATGGAATCATGTTTTTGGATTTAAAGTGTATAGAGAATCGGAATTAATCGCGATAGCCTGGTTTTTGATTCTATATTCTTGATTGAAAAATCCCCTTCGATTCATAAGAATTTTAAATATAATGTCCCAATTTTTTAGAACTTTTAAGTAAGTAATTCATAATAAAAAAAATCAAAAGACTAATTTGTATTTAATTTTTTAAAATTACCTTCCGAAGAATTAGGTTCTCAACTTTTATTATTCATAAAAATTATCACAAAATTGCAGTGAATGATCCCGGTTCTGTATTGCATTTTTATAGAGTATTCGTAAGTTCTTTGCGTAAGTTGCTATCATGAGTGTAAATAGCTGAGTATTCAGAAATCACGGATTAACCAGAACGGTCCCAATCTTGACACCTGATATCTAAACCATACAGGTTGAAGTTTAGAAAATCTGATCGCTCTAATTTTAGACAAGAAAAATATTTGCTTCTCAAGATTAACTCGCCTTTTTTTGTATGGCCTCTTCTTGTAGTTCAGTATCACAACAATTCAGAAGCAACCGATGTGCTTGTAAAAGAAAAGACGTTCCATTCGTTCTACTTCCGTCAGTTTATAAGGCTTCCTCTTTTTCCAATCGACAGCAAACTGAAATATTAAGAGATTCCTCCAACCAAGCAAATGGAACGTTTTTCCCCGGTTAACTTCTGTCAGTTTCAACTATGACAAACTCCCTGCAATTAATTTATCCTTGTTCGCTGCTCACTTTGCTGGAGATTGCTCCGATTGGACAAATTTGGTCCCAAACTGGATGACGTCACGAGAGGCTGACGTCACTGAATGACCACTCACTCGCTTTTTAATACTCATATCTAGTTTATTTGAATCGGAGCGTACAATACTGATCTGAGTCTCCGCGTAAAGTTTTCGTTTTGAGTTTTTTGCGGTTTTTCATGTGTGCTATTGTTTGGATATTTTTAAAACAGTTTTTAGAAATTCGTGGTTGTGTGTTTATTTTTTTTTGAATATCAATGAATGAATTTTAATCGTTTGCTTAAGTGCATTGTTTGTTCTTTTTGAAAATGGATTGATTTACATCAAATTTTGTTGACTTTAAAGGTGCTGCAAACTACAGTTTTTAAAAAAGTTTATTTGGTGTGTTGTGCGTTTTTATACTGCGATGTATGTTTTGGAAAAGTTATGAATTATAATAAAAGGGGGATGAGAATTTGTTATGATAGCATCTCGAATATATTCAAATCTTTCTTCAAAAATTAACCAAAATGCTAAAGTCGTGTAGGAAATTCGCAAGGAGAAAAATCGTAAGTACAAAAAAATCTTTCAAATAATTTTTAATGCATTTTTATTAGTTCTATTATTTTTATTGCCTTCTAAATTATAAAAGTGTTGTTCTATTTTTTCAATGGTTATTTAACGAAAATTTCTTCAAATATGATGCGATCGCAACTTCCAAATTAGATGACATTGAAAGAAATAAATTTTTCTGACAATGTTAAGGATATATACTTCGAATTTGATTGTACTGTTTTGAGGATTTTTATATAAAATTTATACGCTTTAATAAAATTGGCTATTATTTTGGAATAGTTTACCTTAAATTTTCTAGAATGAGTATAAAATTGGTTCTATTGACTTGATTCATATATGTTGGTAAACAGTTTAACCAATTGGATGCTGAAAATAGTGGTTTTTGAAATCCAATTTTATTTTCCCAATCTACCTCTGTAAAATTCTCTGCAAAATTAATTCTTCTGTTTATTCGAAAACTAGTAATAAATTTTAAGAAATTGTTTTTGAAATATTATAGACCAAGGCTTCGTAAGTAAACATTTGGACAGTAACCATTTTGATGAGCTGCAAAAATAGTTGGGCGACTGATTTTTACATTGAGTTCAATTGAAAAACTGGAAGTTGTAGCATTCATATCATTTTGTATCACAATGAAAATGGATGCTGTAGCATTCATATAATTTTGTAGCACAATGAAGATGGATGCTGTAACATTCATTTCATTTTGTAGCACAATGAAGATGGATGCTGTAGCATTCATATCATTTTGTATCACAATGAACATGGATGCTGTAACATTCATATTTTGTATCGCAATGAAAATGGATGCTGTAGCATTCATATCATTTTGCAACACAGTGCAAGTGGATGCTGTAGCATCATATCATTTTGTATCACAATGAAAATGGAAGCTGTAGCATTCATATTTTGTATCAGAATGAAAATGGATGCTGTAGCATTCATATTATTTTATATCACAATGGAAGCATTCACGTCCACGAACGTGTTAAACCAGCTTTAAATCCAAGTGTTGTCACGAAAACATTGACAGCCCCCTGCAAGATTTTTAGTATTAGTGTGCGAAATCTATTATGAATAAAAAAAATCATTAAAATGTTACAAATAAGCAAACTAAATTTTTTGCTTCTCAGTGATGAATGTTTCCACCCAACTTCATTTTCCTATCTATAGAAAACGAGAAAAATGTTCCTTTCATAGATGTAGTAGAGAAGTATGTTTTTAGTCGAAGTGGGGGAAAAATCGTTTAAGATTGCTATGATCTGGAAGGCTAAATAATTTTTTTAAAAAGCTGCTAATATGAAGTATGAAATCTCGGGAAATGTTGTATTAATGGTAAGAGAAGATTGTAAATAGTTTAAATTGCCTTTTTTGATGTTTCTCTTCTTTTATAATAAAGGTGATATTTTTAAAAAATGATTGCTTATATTAACAGTTTGATATTCTTTTATGCTGAGAAAATATGTGTAATGTAAAAAATATTTGAATTATAACTTTAATTTCGAAAGCTATATTTTATTGATGTTCACTGTTTATTGACTCTTGCTCTTTTTTATTTTACAGAGGAACAGGCATTTAATGGAGGATATTGTTTCTCCTATAAGCACATTGAGAACATTAACAGGTAAGATAATTTTTGTAATTATTATACTATATTTATGAACAATTTTAGATTGTTTTGTACATGTGTTTTAAAGTTTTTATTTAAATTATTCGTTTGAATCAGATTCCGTGATTTTGGATTGGGAAATTTTTAAATATGATTTCGATTATCTAAATCTTTCAGTTTTTCAAATTACTCATTTATTTACCAATTTAAAAAATACCAGTAAAATTTTACCAACTTCAATTAGTTGTAAAGTTATTTGGGTTTATGCACGATTCTGTATTTGTAAAATATATTTTAAAACCTTGTGACTGGAACTAAGGCTCAAGGTCATGAAAGCTTTCCTGGAAGTCTTGTGTAGTTTAAAGCAGGATAGTGAATAATGGGCAAATCTTTTAGCATAATAGCCAATATTAGATGCATCTAAACAATCAAATATTTGACGTAGAATTTTTAAAATACTATGCTTGACTATTGGGACAGGATTGCACAATTTTTCGATTTTCAGACCTCCTTTTCCGTGAATTAGAACGCAAATCACATTTTTCCCCTCCAAGTATGCTAATTTAGGGCTTTATTTGTATGGTTGGATTTTCAAATGAATGAATGTTCAACTATAATTGGTAGAATTTAAAGTAATAAAAATTCAACTTAAATAATTATTTGCATAATTAACAAAAGTATTATTCAGTTTATATAAATCAATTAAAATTCTATTAATTAAACTATCCAAAACGGCGCGAACTGTTATACTGCATAAAATACATTTGAATTACATTGGAGTTTCTTGAGCATAATGCAGTAAGCATGTGATTTGTGTAAATATTGATTATTTTTTTAGACAACCGTACTAGTTTGTAGTACTACTGTGACTGTCAAGCATGTTAATCTCCAGCAAGTTATTCTAAAAAATATTTTCTGTGCAAATACGAAAATGATGAATAGTTTAATCATAAACTTGTTTAAAAATCATTCTGATTAAATGTGAATTGGAAATGAACTTTCAGCCAGAATTAAAAATAACAAAATTGAGGGGGAAACAAACCTCTCAAAAAATCAACAAAATAAAAAAAATCACATTTTTTTCTTAAGTATGTGTTAAAAGTCAAACGTCTTTGAACTAAAGCTTGCCCGTCTTTATTCTAGTTTTGGTATTCTTTAAACCTATATTACGAATATATTGCCGTCACAATAGCAGTATGCCTAAATGAAAAAAAAAAGTATTTCTGAAAAAAATCGAGATGCAATGATATTGGAGTTTCGTTGCGTTCGAATAAAAAAATTGAGTGTTTCAAAACCTAAAGAGAGCTGATATTTATATGCCCTGAAGAAATTTTCACAAAACATTATATTTTAGGAAATAATCTTCTTCAAAAATTCGAGTAGCATAAAAGATGTGTAAGTATTTTTACTGCCAATCTGTACACATTTTCTTTTGCCACTTCCTGCCCTTTAAACAGAAATATAGAAGCAAGCGCAAAAGTGAGTATTTTCCCATCACGACATTCTTCATCATATATACGAATAATTCAACAGAAAGTGAAAGTTGTTGCAAATAGTTTGGAAACATGTCTGAAAGGGATGGATTCCAAATCGCTTTCCGATAAATTGCAACTTAATTTCCTTTTGAGCAGATTTAGCCTTGGAAGACAACTAAGAATTGCAAATATTCGACCATGCATGCATATACTTATTCTAATATTATTATATATCTAGTATTATTATATGTACTTATTCTAGTTGGCAAATCCTAAGAATTTTTAACATGATATGTTTATGGACGATCATACTATACGTAAATTGTGACATGTAAATTGCGGTGCAAAAATCATTCCAAACACTCTACCGGCAGACCGTTGAACCCAAAGATTCCAAATTTGGCAGTTCTTGGATAGGTGCTCACTAAGAACGGGTGTTACAAAATTTTAATTATATTTTTAATTAATTGAAAATTAATCAAAATTTTAATGTTTTGTCTCTGTTAACAATAGCATATTATCGCACAAAATCCATTTTTACACCGTTTGAAAATTCAAACCATTAGCTTTTCAGCGTTACCAATTTTATTCACGTGCAATTTTTTTTAGTATGATGTTCGTCACGGATCTCGAGATTGAAGTGTAGGAAATACAGTTAACGAAGAGGATGGCGGCTAAAATTCGGACTCAAATGTGTGTATTATCCATCCGTTCAAACCCCCTAGTCTTATAACACTATGAAAAATAAAGTTTTATATAAATAAATAAGCACAGAGTTGGGAAAAAATGAGATAGCGTATAAAGTGCTCCAACCTGATCTGAGTGTTCTAAAAAGTTACCTGTTCGCAAAGGGTTAATACATTTTTTAAAATTAGTTTTAAACAAAATTTTGTAACAGCTGCTTGCTTTTCCTTTATATAAGAATGTGTAACAGAATAGAAAGACTGTGAATAATCAATGTGAATATTTTAATGGCTCTTGTGCGACTGAGCAACAAGAAGTTTGATTTTTCAGTTTATTACAAACATATTTCAAAACACTGGATGTTTTAATAGCATGATAATGTTTTTGGGCTGCAATTTTTTCTCTAAATTAATGTAAAATCCGTTATGCACAGAGTGCCATGGGTGATGCAATCAAAGCAGACGAAGGCAGACTTAAAACATTATCATGCTGCGGTGTTTCGAACTAAAATAGGGGTTCCCAAACTTTTTTTCTCGCGTACACCTTGATTAGTCTTTTTATTTTTGCGTACCCCCCACTGTCATATCCAACTCCCCTTCCCCCAACCATCCCTCAATGCAAAGAAATTTTTATTAATAAGGTTAAGGGTTATCTTAAGAGTCAAATGACTCGAATTAATAACATATGCAGGACTTGTATTTGATTTTCCTGTTTATTCCACAAATAAAATGGTATTAATTCAACGCTAAAACAAATGAAGCTAGTATTGCAATTATTTCGCATTAACTTATAAAGATAGCTAATAATTACACTTCGTAATAATCAACTTTTGAAGTAGAAGAAGATATCAATGCGATCCTTGAGTATGCCTCATGGAGCTGAGTTTTATAAAATTGGGTTCAAATGAAGAGAGATATAACGTTATGTCTCTGAGCTGTAAAAAATAAATATCAATCAACTACCAGGTTTCCTTTTCCTTTCTTATTTCGTGAGTACACTATAGGACTTGCACAGCTTCCACATTTACCTTTCACACAAATTTGGGGAAACTAAATTCTGTAACTTTAGATCCCTTGCTAATCCTTCGCGTGCTCCCAGGGGTACGCGTACCACAGGTTTGGAACCTCTGAATTGGGGAAACTAAATTCTGTAACTTTTAATCTCTTATATTTTCTTGTTTCGCGTACCCCCAGCTAATCCTTCGCGTGCTCCCAGGGGTACGCGTACCACAAGTTGGGAACCTCTAAATTGAGAGAAACTAAATTCTCTAACTTTTAATCCCTTATTTTTTATTGTTTCTAACTTTGTTTCGCGTACCCCCAATTGGTCCTTCGCCTACTCCCAGGGGTACGCGTACCACAGGTTGGGAACCTTTGAACTAGAAGATCGGATCTTTTTTCGGGGGAAGGGAGGCAATTAGAGGAGTTATTGAACTATCCATCTCCCTTGCACGCACTGATAAACTATAAAAGGAACAGTATAGTTATAATCGTAGCTTCTGCTGTCACAAAAAATTCTTTTTTTACTCAATCTCTATTCGTATTTTCTGAAGTAGTTAGTATTTGATTTACATATGAAAACTGTGCTTATTTTAACTACACACTCTTTGGAATAATGTGATATCTTTTAGGTTATCTTACTTTGTCCTAGTTATTGTGACAGAGATTAGCTCATCATTTGCTGCTATTGTTTAAAGTATAAGGTATCTACTTCAAAGTTTATTTACAGCAGAAAATGCGCAGAGAGATGGAGCAAATGATGCACTTTATTAAATAAATTAAAGAAGGAAAATCGGAATTTTTCTAAAATTAGTTGAATTCTAAATCAGTTCTTTTTAAGATGTGCAATATTGTATGGGCATCAATATTTCTAGCAAAATCCAAAAATTATGCTGCGAATGCTTTAAACTGAATGGTATTTTAATTCGGTTTTCAAATTCATTGCGTATGAAGAGAATAATGTAAGAAAATAAAATAGAAAATAAAGAATTTGAATTCATGACTTTGTTTATCATGGCTTCCTCAACCTAAAATAGATTTTCTTCCTGAAATATTGAAAATTACAGAGGAAAATTTTACAGGAAAAAAAGCCTCAGGTTGTCCACTAATTTTATTCGAACAAATGCATCTTGGTAATCATGAATCATTGAAAATTACAAAAAGATGGGCATCCATTAAAGATAAATTTAAAAGTTTTTAAGTATGCTAAAATACTGCTTTCGACACCAAGTCGTTATTATCATTGTATAAACCTGTTTGTAGAAGATTATTCAGCGAACATTTCGAAATATTTCTGAATATTTATATGTTTGACGTATTATCATTTAACAACGAAATGACTTTCCTTCCCGTTAACCATTTCAAGTTCACTACATGTTTCGTTTTGAAAATTACTAAATGTATTTCAACCAGTTGGAGTGGTCTCCCCTAAACTTTCTCGTATACTTCCCCAAAAAGGTGCTGTTTTCCCTCCCCCCGCGTGGATAAAAGAATTCGAACCTACTGTAACACAGAATCCAATGACTATCAGAAGGTTTTTCATTATAGTGATTGAAAAATGTCTAGGTAAAGAATCAAATTCAAAGAGATGCATACCGATTTTCCACTCTTGCCGGTTCAAGGACAAAGTGACGTAATCCTTCCGAGTGCACAGAGATTACTACCAGTACTGCATGCGCATGGAGAATCGTATTAAAAAAATTGAATATGCAGTTTGAACGCCTTTTTTTTAACCAATTGAAACGAAATTTGGGCAGAGATCTATAATTCATGTTAGCAACCGTCATGCCAATTCTTATTTATCTAAGCAAAGGGTTTAGGAGATATAATTTTTACAAGTATGCGATCACACAGTCCGACAGACCATCAACCCTCCGACGGATTTGGTCCAAACTTTGATACGGACATACATTCTTGATGATAAAACTGTGTACCAAATTTTATCCATTTAGCTTTTCAAGTTTTTGAGTTATAGTGTTCACATGACTGCGGACAGACAGACTTCTCGTAGATGGATTTTCTCCAAAATTTGATAGAAAACCTACAAATGATGTGTATAGATCACATACCAAATCTCATCCCTGTATCTCTAATAGTTTTTGAGTTATCGTGTTCACAGACATAATTCTAAAAATGTGTTTTTCGGACTCGGGAAGGTCTTAAAACGTGGAGATTCGTCAAAATCTGGAGTTCGAATTTTTTGACGATTACAATACTTTCTCTTTGTATACTTCGTAAACAAAGAGAAAGTATTGAAAACTGCAAGAAAGTAAAAATGAGTATTAGACATGTATCTGACCATAAATATGTAAAGCATTTTTATCTTTTAAAAAGTTGTGGTTTCGCAGTGAATCCAATGAACGGTAACGGGCCATTTTTCCTCCGAACAAGTTATCGAAATGCAATTTAAATTATGTATTTAATTTATAAGTATATGTGAGTATTCAGGATATACAATCTTCATAAAATTCAATATTACTTTCCAAGATTCAATTAAAAAAAAATATCAATTTGTGCAAGAACCCTCATCATTTTGTTTCTCTTAGAGATCGAAAGCAATTTAGCTCTTGCAATGCCAATATCTTTGTGAATACTCACAGCGTGGAACTGGAATTTTTATATAAGTTGGTCTATATATCTGGCTCTTTAGTTATGAAAGAAAAATTACGCTACGTTTCTCCCATGGGCAGTTAAAAAATGCTCAATGTGTGTGTGGTTTTACTGCGAAACCAATGAACGCGAAAGGGTTAAATGATGAATATCCGATCGCCCCCCCGAACCTTCATTACAGGGTCAAGTTTTAATTTTTTGCTTCATTTCTGCCCTATTTGTTGGGCCACACAGGCCTAGTGGTAAAGATCCAGATCTCGGCTTAGGGGGTAGAAGGGCTCCAGATTCGAAACCCGATTCCACGAAAAATCCGCCGTGTATGTGTGTCTGGTGGACGTTAAATCCGAGTCGTCCTCCCGCTGCTGTAGTGCTGAAGTTTAGAGAGGGGGTGCCAGCTCAGATGTTGTCCTCGTCATCTTACCGCGGTTCAAATTTACTAGGTCCGAGCCAAAATAGCCATCGTGCTGCTTTATAACGGGACGTAAATGTAACCAAACTAATATTCTCTTTATGATGTTGCCCATTTGGATTTAGTACCTTTCTTTAAACTTGAATTTTAAATTTCAGGATCAACATTACAAAAAGAAGTGTAATAGTGTAAATGAAATAATACGAGGCGATATTTGGCGTAATTTAGATAACAGTTCTTTCATTTGATTAATCGGTATCACCCAAAGGTGTGTGATAAGTTGCTCGAATCAGACGCTAATAAAGATAAGCGAAATTTTCAACAACTGTTTTGTTGTCATGATATATCGATAATTTCTTTGGCTGAGTTATGTAAAAATGAACTTTCTTTCAAATCAACCCATTTAAAATGAACAAAATATTTTGATGGAAACTTTCGTTTTTCCATCAGATGAATCTTTCCTTGTGTGCATGATTGCGAATTTACTTGTTATTTAACAGCTTAAATCACCCTCCCCTTTTTTAGAGCCCACTTTCCAAATATAATGATTAGTTTATTAAATGGGTATTTTATGTTTTTGAGGAAATGCATGCAGTGAGGACGAATTGTAATTGGAGTAGTGAATATACTTACACTTGGCCGACACAAAATAAGTACTAACACCTATTAATTAGCAATGGATTCGGAAACGCTCTGCTGCGCATGCTCCAGGCGGAGTTATTTTCATCAAAATAGGGGGAAAGTGAAGAATGGAAGGGTGATGTTTACATTTCACTGAGCGTGATCTAATAATGAACTCCGGAAATGCGCTCATATGACTCATTGCCTGACACCCCTTTCTTGTGTAAAATCGTTCAAAAGCGGTAGTCTCGGAATCCGTTGCTGAACAGTAAAAGGAACAAGACTAAAATGTTTTATAAAAAATTATAAAACTTAAATGGAATAATAATTGATACGTAAAATACCTTTCTGAAGTTATCTTTTATGGTTAAAATTCAAAGCTGTTATAGGTTTTAGACCCCAAAAAGTCAACAGAAATTTTATATTTTCATGATTTGTGTTTTGATAAAAAAATAACGTTATTCAATTAATTAAATATCCATATTTATTCGTCTTTGGACGTTATTTTTGTCATTAATTGGTCTATTTTTCCAAAATTATCGTTAAATGTATATACGGTATTTCCAAAAACCTGCAGAAATATTTATTACAGTTCAAACCAATAAAATATGTTGAGTGGTACGTATTAGAAAAAACAATCTAGCGAATATTAATGTACCATTTCCTTATTTGGAAATAAAAAATGTCATGCGTATTTTTATGTTGAACATTTTTTTTTTCTTCCGTTGTATAATGTCATAAGCAAGATGACTTTCGTCATCCTGCTTTATACTGCATAGAAAAAGTTTGATTCATATACTGTCTGTCCGCCATTAGAACTCTGCTCGCCAAGCTGTCTCGTTGACGGCGGTCGCTATAGCAACTGGTTATGTTAGGGAAGATCCATTTTGAATAGGAGGAACCCGACGGAAGTCTTGGTTTTATTTTATTCTTGGCGCAGTTTGCGGTAGAAAGAGTAAATCATTCGTGAAGTTCTACTTACTCGAAATGGATCCTTCCTACGTTAACCTGTTTCTATAGCGACCGCCGTCAACGAGACAATTTGGAGAGGAGAGTTCTCGTGGTGGACAGACACTATTTTTCTCTTTTAAGTTTAACATTTCTACAAAAGCTGTTGTAAAAAGTCTGCCTTTCATTGATAAACTTTTCTGGTGAACTGCTGATTATTTCCGATTGCTTCTGAACCATTGAATTTTCCTTTTATGCAAATAATAATAAATGAAAAAGAACTTGTTGAAAAATTTAACTCACCCAGTTTATTTGAATTGACTATTTGTTTTAATTAATTTCAACCAGTTCACCCTTCTCCTGATTTCTAATTATTAAACAAAGAAATTAATGACAGCTAACATCATAAAAAATAAATTAATCCAAAACTGCTTTGTTTGTCGACACAGGAAATTAATCTTTACAGTTACTACTCATTTTATTGTTTTTATGACGTGTATACCTTTAATGAAGAATAAAATGTGCTGTAACTTTAATGGTTTATTATCTTCAACTGAAATTAATTGTGAAGTTCACGAAAATTTAGAAGAAAGAAATGCTCCGCCAATCGTGTACGAATCACTTTTTTTTGTGTTATTTTTGTTACTTATGTAGGATTGCAAATGGTTGGACAATTTTATTGCAATAAATTAACCAATCACCAGTAAAAATAAATTAAAATTTCGTTCTTAACTATCCAACAGTAGAGTTTTAAATCCCGGTTTAGATGCAACGTTTACGAAAAGGTATAAATACCTCTGAAACGAAGCGATTTGTTATTTATATGCAACGCTCTAATAGAATGTATTTCAACGCTGTAAAAGTATCAAGACACTTGCCCGTGGAAACCGAGGGATGTATTGAGAAACCAAACAGCGTAAATCGCGGTATAACTGGAGTGTTAATCCTCTGACTGTCGCTTTTTTAAAATCACAATTTAGATGCAACGTTTGCAAACATGTTCAAATATCGTTTAACCTAGCGAATTGTTTATGTTCAAATTTTTATTAGTATAATATGATGCAACGCTATAATAGTACTAAATAAGCACATAGCTTGAGGAAATCGCAGGATGGAGCAGGAAATAGACTTGCTTCCTACACTCGGAACTCGCGGGATAAGCAGTTGGAGGGCTAGTCACTGCGAAATCCCTCTTAGGCAATACTGAGAACTTTAGCTGAAATAGCCTCTTAGACAGTGTAAGAACACACCCATTTTCCATTTATTATGTTATAACACAGCAGACCACAAAAAACTAGTCTTTCTGACAAGATATAGGAGAAGGAACATCATGTTTAGCTACAAATTAAAAACAAGTCTGAATTGAATTTTCAAGAATCGCTTGTAATTTGTGTGTAAATAAATGAAGGCAATGCACCTTGATCATTCATCATGCCGCAGTATCACCGGAGGCAGGCTATTTTTCTTGGCAATTTCTAATTACTGTAGTTGGTTTCCATGTTCGTTATGATAGTATATTTTACAATTGGTATTGTTGCAAAATTTGGCAACTCGTCGTGTTCAGAATCCCAGATTTGATTAATAACTTCTACCAAGAAATAGAGAAACAATATTGGCAAAACTTATCGTGTTTAAGCGTCTGTTTACGAGTAATACAAATGCTGTACCGCACATTTATCCATAACTTACGGAACGGTACAGGTGCTTTACCGCGATGTTATTAGAATTTAATTTCTCTTGTGGAATGCATCTGTTGGTCTCTAATTACCCTATTGATAGTTTCACTCCCCTGTCACGCCACACCATTGTGCGTGATGACCACATTTCTCATTTACGAGACAAGAGTGGTAGTCTTATTGTAGAGTCGAGTGCGAGATTTCGAGGTCGGAGTGCGGTGTGATAATTTCAATTTCATCACCGATCTACCGTTTATGAAGTTTGAATGATGGTTTGCCTTCTCGGGTGCCACCCTCAACATTTGCCAACAGTACACACCAACGAGATTCGCAACCAAATGGTCCTCGTGCATCTTCAAAACGGCACCAATCTAACAAATCAAAAAATTAATCTCATTAACGAGAGAAAGAAGAGTAGGCAACACATGGACAGAACGCCTCCCCATGCCCCCGTGCCTGATCCACTACGCAACTGAACCAGTTGAATGGACATGGGACAACACATGGACAGTTGAAAGAAGTGTTCCTTAAACATCAATACACTATTGACACTATCGAAGCCAAGTCGATAATATCGGGTTTCGGAACTATCGACTGAAACAATCGATAGTATTGATAGTTTCCTCCGGGGCAATACTATCGATAGGCGAATTTGCAGTCGATATTTTCAAAACTACGGACTGAAACAATGGACTGGAACTATCGATAGTTGCTAAACTATCGACTGAAAATGCGCCTATCGATAGTATTGCCAAGGTGAAAACAATCGATACTATCGATATTTTGGGAAAACTATTGAATGCACTATCGATGGTTGAACTATGAATGTTTAACGAACACTAGTTGAAAGAGAGGGCACATCTTTCCTGCCATTGCCTTGGGAAGGATCTTATTGGGTTAAGTAATAATTCATGAGCGATTTTCCCATTTATTTTAAATTTTTAAATTTATTTTTTTAAAAAAAATCTCCTAGTTATTTGACAAAGAAATTGGCTCAATCGCTATTCATTTTTTTTTTTGCACTTCAATTTTTTTTTTTTTCTGTTTCTTTTTTCTCGTTTTTTGAAGCGCGAAAGCCAACGGCGGGCAGTAGTTTGAAGCATTGTTCCTTCTTCATAGACAGCACAATTCTCACGGTAGCTTTGGCTGTCCTAACACTTCGATTAACCCCTTCTTTGTTGGATTTTTTTTCCGAATCTTTTTTTCCAAATTGATTATGTTTTCCATTCAAGCCGGGAAATCTTACCGCGAAAACATGAAGAAAGTAGGACTATTTGCGCCATATCTTAGCGATATGGAGAAATACAAAAAATTAATCGCGGAGTATAATGAGACGTGTGAGTAGCGACGAATTCACTTTTATGGACGCATTTTTTCTCTTCGTCGCATGATATGCGCCGCCGACAAAGAAAAGATTAAGGGGTCTATTCTGGTACTCCCGGTTAGGTGGGTTCCGCATGTTAACAACGGAACCCAACCCAACCGGGGGTACCAGAATAGACCCCTAAATGCAAAAAACTAAAAGTGTCGGGAATGGTAAGTTTTATCCACTTGGTATTTCATTTTAATGACCTGAATATACATAAAAATCAATAAAGTTAAAAGAAAATCAGATTAAACTATCTTGTGAAGTAGTAAATTCTATTGCAAATAATATAAATTATTTTGCCAATGCGTTTTAGTTCTTTATTTTTAACAGGCGTATTTTTACGTTTCTCATATTGACTTCAAAAGCAGATCATTTATGTTTGTGTATAATTTCTTAAACCACCGCAGATAAAATATTCTTAAGATTTCAGAGACTCGATTGAACGCAAAAAAGATCCAATTATTCAATTTAAAAACAAATTTTTAAGACTTTAAAGACAGAACATCAAAAATAGCTAACCACTCAGAGGGTTAAATTAAAAAAAACAGCCCTTTAGTTAAAATAGTCTCTTAGACAGTGTAAGAACACATCCATTTTCCATTTATTATGTTATACACAGCAAAGCGCGACCATTACCATGAATTATTTCTCAACCTTAAAGTTGATATTTTAAGATTTCTTCTAGCCGCATTCTAAAAGTTAATCTGCAGCATGAGACTTTTTTTCGACTCTCCGCTAATTCTGTTCGATTTAAAAAGAAAAACTCGAGATATTTTAAAATCATTTAAATGTTCATATTTCTTTAAACTAATTACTTAAATTCTAGTACTGGTCTGTTTATTGAATTTTATTCATCGGATTTATGTTTCTAGATTGATCCAATTACATCATTAAATTTTATTTATCTACATTTGAAGCATTGCTGTTAACTTCTCTAAACCCCGTTTGCCAAAGTATTACGCATTTCATATTCAAGAGGATACGCATCGACCATTAAGAAAACAGTTTCTAATATCTCGACCTCGAATTCATAAAGATATCAAACTGTTTTTGGTAGCATTGTTTCATGAATAAATAATCACAATGGATCAGTAACGATATTAAAATTTTATGTTTCGCAGCCGGATTCTGTGCTATTAATTTTCGAGATCCGCTTCACTCACTTCCAGCTCAACAGCTGATGTTGACATTTGAAGTATCTTGTTTCGAACACAATATATGGTTAAAGAAACACTGTTTCTTCTTATAAGAAACTTATTCAGCGAGTATTAAGCATTACCTTGATATTTAAGTAAGCATCAATTAATTACTAGCTGCCTTGTGTGACCAAAATATTCACGTAGAATATTGGTGGCATTTCTTTGATATCTTTTTACAGGGTGTCCCGAAAGTAGGTTTGGAAAAAAACCTACCGGTTTTAGCCGAAAACCGGTTTTTTCGGTTATTTTTTGTTCCGATTATAACCGGATTATTTGTTTTAATCCAATAACCGGGGAAAAAACCGCATCGGAAAATAGGCTCGATTTTAGGTTCGATTAGATTAAAATCTACCAAGTTATGAATCTTTGAATTTCATTGTCTTAGACCGATCAACGACAGCCGCTTCCTCGAGTCGTCTGTTTGGCGGATTAATAAAAAAGTCTTTATGAACTGTTAAATGTAAATATTGGCCAATGGATTGATTTCCTGTAAAAACAATATTAATAAAAAATTTGTCTACAAGCAGTATTTGTTTTTTCATTTAAAAAAAACTGAAAACCGGTTATTTCAAAAACCGGTTATACCCGCAATTTAAACCGGAGGTGAGAAAACCCTGAATAACCGAAAACCGTTTATTTTCGCAATAACCGCCATCCCTACCAGAAAGATCGTATACAAACTTCAAGGATCGGCCTGGCATACAGAAATATGCCATTTTTGCTATAAAACATGGAATGGAAAACGCAAATAAGGACTGCTACAAGGGGCTTTTTATCAGTGAATTAAGTAAGAGAAAAGGATACTCCTGATAAAATGTATAACACTGATTGAATGGATTACAAATTTACAACAACATAACCCAGTTACGTGAATAAGATGTGAAGCGTGTATTGTTTGAGACAGCAAGTCCTTTGAATGCTTACTTTAAGTGCTCCAAAAGTTTGTTGTTGATGCTGTGCTCTTCTTACAATATAGTATCTGCCATACTGCTTACGACTTGTAATGTTGATATTCAAGCAACTGAGTTTTTATGCTATTGTAAATTTGTATTCCATTAGATCTATGTCTCACACTTTATCCTGCGTATTCTTTTCTATTAGTTAATTCATTGACAAAGAGCCTCCTGTAGCCTCCCTCTATTCCACCCCCTCTCTTACTTTTTCCGATCCCATGATCTATTACAACCAGAGGAAGTGATAAGGTGATACCCCCAAAACTAACTAAACACTAATTAATGGTGCAAATAACCAACTCGACGTCTATAAACAACATCTTTATTCACATAAACAAAAGCGACGTCGGTGTCTAAAACAAAACAAGGAATTAGTCGAAAACTGAATTACTGCACAACTTCTCATCTATTTGTAGTCACATTAAACTCGATCTCGTCAGTTCACTTCTCTGTCTGAAGTCTTGACCGCAGCGCCACAGAAGGTTGCGTGTTCATATCACGTCCGGGTCACCACTTGTACGGTCCACTATGTAATGGTGCAAATAACCAACTCGACGTCTATAAACAACATCTTTATTCACATAAACAAAAGCGACGTCGGTGTCTAAAACAAAACAAGGAATTATTCGAAAACTAAATTACTGCACATGTATTTGTAGTCACATTAAACTCGATCTCGTCAGATCACTTCTCTGTCTGAATTCTTGACCGCAGCGCCACAATCATTAATTAGCTTTATAATTTGACACAAAAATTACGTAGAATTCATAAGCATCTCGAGTATTCTCGGCCTTCTGAGATGAATGAAAACGACAGCCCCTTTCCAAAACAGGAGGGGTCGCCTTATTAGATAGCAAAGAAAATGCGACTCTTAAGGGGTTGATCTTTATCAAAACAACCATGAAAATATAAAAAAGAAAATCGCGAGAGGCGTGAAAGATTATTGCGAAAAATATCATATTGAATATGCGATGAATATTAAAAATAAGCGATATTTCATTAGCAAACAAAGAAAGATTCATTCATTAATTTATTTAGAAACAGAAATAATAGTTGAGAACGTAATGAAAGCTAAGGAATGCCTTGTAGCTATAATTAAACAGTCTTGTCATAAAATATCCTGCGGTCACTCGAATGAATAATCGAATCATTGATCGTTCGATAGCTATTCGAGTCATGTGATTAATAAATGAATGAATCTCTTTTCAAGTAATTGACTTCTGTTTTATTTGTTATCTTAAAGCATTCTTTTAACGTAGGACTACGTTCCTCCTATTGGGGTCTCGGGAAGGAATTTTATTCACGCGCCAAAACGCCACAAAAACGTTGTATGGGAGATCCTCTATATCTAGGTCACTACATATGTTAAAAACATAACTATTGTCTTATTTTAGAGATAAAGGGTAACAACAGAAGTTAAAAAAAATTTGAATATCGGAATTGTAGTTAAGCGACTACTGGGTCGTAAAGGTAGGCAAAAGTACACATGAATTGGCGACGCAATCCTCTATATCTCGGTAACTACATACGTTAAAATCATAACTAATGTCTTAATTTAGAGATAAAGGGTAACAACAGAAGTTAGAAAAAAAATATGAAGATCGGATTTGTAGTTCAGTGACTACCGAGTCGCAAAGTTTGGCCACGAGTGAAATACGCAGGAGTGATCGCAGAGGAGTTACTCCACGACACATTCTCTATAAGAGTATGAAAAGTTTGCTTATGAGAATTGTCGATGGTATAAGGAGCTCGTTCGTGTGTGTCCGCAACGCGGAGAATGTTACTCAGAAAGAAATAGAGGATCCAGCATTCATCAACGAGTGTGTGGAGAAGGACTTTGCTTTCTTGAAATCATCGCCTAATTCATTGCCGCCAATTTTCCATACATTAGTATTTCAGAGAAACAAAAGAGAATTGAGAGTAACTTCGAGAAACAAGAGTATCGCGAGTAACTTCGAGAAACAAAAGAGAATCGCTAGTGACAAAGAGAAACCGAGAAACAAAAGAGTCACACGAGTAAAGTAGTCCTACGCCTTTAACATAAGCGGCTGTTTGGAAAAGATAGTCTCACGTCATTTTTTTTATTCTGAGTATTTTTTAAATACATTGAGTAAGGAAATCATGATATTTTAAGCTAGAGATTAGATTCGTTCTCGCTTTCTTTCTTTTTCTCAGGCACTTTGAAAATTTAGACTCTTCTATAACTTCAGTTCCTTCAACTTGAATTTCTGTTGAGAGATATTTTTTGAAAAAACAGAAAACTGGAAATCACAAAAAGAACACTAGAAATTTAATATGAGGTCTTTGACTTAAACAAAGTGTAGAATTTCTTAAACCGATTGTTCTCAATTTAATACACTGATTGTCTTTGAAACATTTGCAACTTTTTATCAGGATAATTCCCGATTTTGGACGAAAGTAACGCAATGCACGTTAAATTTTTATATCAAAATGGTTATTAAAAACTTACTCTTAAACCATTATTTTTTTTTAAAAGTTGTACTGTTTTCTGATATCTTATTTAGCAAAAACTTTGATTTATATTCCATGACTCAGAAATCAATAAAATATACGCTTTACTCCTCTGAATAAATCCACTTAATGACAATATCTCTCAAAATCTTTTTTGGCACCGATATCTGAGAATGGTTAACTTTGACTGTCGCAATAGTATGTTACTCTATGGATGATATATCTTGCTATTAATCTTCATAACGGTATCGATCTGGAATTAAGTATGGGTGTGTATGTTGTGAGCCATCGATCTCCTCTACTATTAACTCCTATATTAATTCGCTAGTACAGCATTGGAATCATGATTGAAAGGTTACAAGAGTTCAAGTCTTGATCTAATTAGAGGACGCTAGGTGTAGTTGAAACTAGTGTCTGTTATCTAACCTAATCTACGCTTTAGATGTCGTCCATATTTGATTAGAGCTTAGTTCAGCCACTTTATATTAACTTAACCCGTTATCAGTGTGTCCCGAGTTCAGTTCGTGCATCGAATTATGGCATTTTTACATGTGAAATCTAAAATTAAGGCATTCATAGACGTTATCATAGTCGCAAAACTGACAGGTAATCCATTAGAATCTCAAGTGTTCTATGGGCTCTTAGTTGAATCAATACAACACATTCCGAAACAAAAAGGGGGTCATCTAATTAGACTGTACAGAATACTGCACTATTAAGGAGCTAATAATGAAGCAAATCAAGCTTATTCTTTAAAATTTACAAGTTTGCTGAATAATGAATTTATTTCAAAAATCACATTTGTTTTGCTAATAATTATTGATTCTTGATAACCTATGCTAAGATTTCACACCTATAAACAAATTTCACTTTTGACCGTCGTTTTTCTCATTCCACAACAATAGAGGTAAGATATTTTAAGTCCTTTTTTCAGACTTTAAAAGACTCTTTGGAATTTCTTCTTTGTTGATAAATGTTTTTCTTTCCAATATGTGCCTGAATAGGTTCAGGCCTCAGAGGAAAATTCAAATTTAGACCTTAAAATCGTGTTTCCTTGACAAAAAAACCTATTCTAATTTTGAATCTGCATGGATGGAGGCCTCTGATGACATCATCCGTCGGATTCTTTTTCCTCCTCGTTCTTTTTCATTCGTTTTTTGTTAATGTTATTGTATTTTTACCTCTATCACAGCTAAAACTTCCCTTAATTTGTATTTATATCTAAGATATCTGAGACATTTATGTTAATTGGTTTTTCAAAGAATGGACAATGAATCATGTCCACTGTGTTCATTCAACTCTTGAAATGTCGAAACTAGGTTATTTATCTATATATAATATATGTATATTTCCCTTTGAAGAAGAGTGCTAGAATACAACATTTTCCGAGGTATTTTGTCTGCTTGGAAGATTTCAAATCGCATATATTTCCTCGAGACATGATGTCATAATTTTAGTTTCACCATTTACCGCGAGGCAGATTCGTCAGAGCAGTTTTATAGTACAGCCGAGTATCTTTTTTTTCAGAGTATTTCGTTAAAATTAAAATATCGTTATTGAAATATTAAAGATATCTTTAGTGAAGTCATAAAGATACTGTTAGTGAAATTATAAAGATACTGTTAGTGAAATTA
>BGPR01026129.1:0-21766 GCA_013235015.1 Araneus ventricosus | reverse complement strand
GGGGTTTTAATGTATTTTAAGAATTCACGTTCGAATAAAAATTTTCACCATTAGAATTCCAATTTATAGAATTAAATTTTACATTGGTATAATTAATCGGTTATAATGACTTTTTAGTAAATTTAATCTATTTCATCTTTGATAAATGGTTTTGAACACTCTCTCCCTATATATATACAACGGGATGACAGAACAATGTGAACAGGAACATATTTGGATTTGCACAGCTTTTCGATTACCTTCCGAAAGGATGAATGGACTTTCTTTGAACTTCGTCCGCGTAAAGAATAGGTTTGAACTCGCAATTTTCATTTTAGATTCCGTCACGAGATTCGGTCATTAAGATGAACGACAAGAAATTCATGAAAACGAAAGGGGATTTTGGCTAAACCCCGCTTAACAAAAAGCTGATAATGATTTTCAGCATTCATCAATGGTTTTGTTTGATATGAACATTGCTTACATGCATTTTCGTAAAAATAGCACATATATTCTGGAATGTTTAAAGATTTTCTTAAAAAACCTCGAATTTTATCGGATGTTTTTTACTTACAACACGAGGAGTTTTCAATAAAATTTTACGAAATTTGCAAAATACTTGACAATTTGAATATTGGCATTGTAGCTATGTGAATTTCTGTTGCACTCTAACAGAAGCTAAATAATGAGGGTTCTTGAACAAATTGATATTTTTTAAACTTGGATATTCGAATTCTTGTTGTCGAAATGAAATTAAATAATGTCAGGATATTCAAGTTTCCTTAAATTTAATAATACTGTTCTGCAAATTTGGTCTATTTAAATGTAAAGCTATCTTTGAAAAATTGTCTTTTATATGTATTTTATAAATATTTCTGTAGCACTGTTTGTTTCTGAGAAGATAAGACAACACTGCTTTGGAAAGTTGTGGAACGTTCAAATTTGAAATAGTTTTGTCAATTAGTTTTTCAATTATGTATTATTTTACCATTTTTAATATAAAAAGACTTAATAAATGCATTGTTATTTTCCGATTCCTTCCTTTTAATAACTTATTTAAATATCTGCATTATCCCTGAATCGTGCATCGAATAACTCCATCAAACAGCTGTCATAGGAACGAAAAAGTAATATCAGTGAAAATATTTGTCTTCTAACATCTTTGTAAGTTTTGGAGATGGAAGCGTGCAACTTTGTATGTTTATAGATGAATGTAAGTGAAAAATTTGAAAAATTGACAATTTTACACTACGTGGGCCGTATAAAATTTTAATTTTTTAAAACTTTTTACTACCAATACCCACAGATACCTAAGTGCTTTGATCCAAATCAACAATTTATTTCAAGAAACTTTGGAATTGGGAGTATATGGCTAGGATCAACATTTTAGGAAATTAAGCGGTTGTTCTACTTTTTTGGGACGCCTTCTATGCAGATAGGTGACAGAATAACGTGAACACTTAAGGATTTGCACATTTTTTCGAATGTCTCCTGAAAATTTGGAAGGGATTTCCTTGAAATTCGACCTTATAATAATAAGCTTTAGCTCACAATTTACATTGAAGATTCGGCACAAGGGAATTCATGGGGCCGCCGGAAATTGATGAAGAAGAAAATGATTTAGGATAATATACTCCCAGTTACAAAGTTTCATTAAATAAATTGTTGATTTGAATGTAAACACTTCGGTATCTGGAGGGTATTGATAATAAAAAATTTAAAAAATTAAAATTTAGTCTTACTCCGTTACGCAGAGAATTGATAAACATTTTCAGTTTTCATCAATCGCTTTATTTGTTGTCCGATATGCTTATATTCATTTTTTTAAAAATAGGACCTATATTCATCAAAATATAAATGTTTTCTTAAAAAATAAGAAAACTTACGTAATGCGTGACAATATGCAAGAAAAAATCTATATTAAAATTTAATTTGACATCTTTGTATTAAAGGGAAAAAATGAGTATTTGTTGTAAATAATTTGAAACGTGTTTGTTCAAAACTTAGCATGTTTTTTCTTTATTAATTTCAAAGCCTGATTTATGGTGTAACTTTTATAAAAGATTCATTTGAATGCCGTTAAGATTCAGAAAGCTATCGGCATTTCAGATAACTGAATTTCAGTTGCACTCTAAGAGATGCTAAATAATGAGTCACAAATTGATAATTTTTAAAATTGAATCTACGAATATTTGCCTTCGAACTGCAATTCAAATAATGTATTCAATTTATAACTATACATGGGTATTCAATATATTCAACTGTCATAAAATTCAGTTTTACTGTTCGAAGATTTAAGTATAAGAAATATCCATTAGTGTATAAACCCTCATCATTTAGCTTTTCTTAGAAAACAAACGATATTACACTCGCTGCAATACCAATATCTTTCCGCAGTTTAACGGTATCCAACTGGAATTTTTTTATAAGTTGCCCTATGTAAAAGTTTTGGCTTTGAAAAGGTAATTTTGCTGCATTTCGCTCAAGCGCAGTAAATAATTATTCTCTACAAATACTCATATTTCCTTGAATATTTAATGTATTTACTTTTAATTTAATGCTTTTTCTGCTATATTCTCACGTATTCTATAAATTTCGTATAACCATGCGGGGAAAATTGGGATTTTTTTAAGAATGCATTTATATCTTCTACACTATTTGTGATATTTTTACGAAAATTCAAGTAAATATTGCACATATCAAACAAAGCCAATAAAAAAATTGCAAATAATTCAGCTTTCTCGGAAACCCGATTATTAAAATTTTTATAAATATAATAATCAGTAGGACGGATAAGCCTATTGATTATTATACATTTCTTGATATCGTGAAATTTCACTATACTCAGTTCACCTTTTTGAAAGCAATATCCGAAAATCTGGAGTCGAACAAAAATTGAAAGTAATCAATGAGAATAATATTCTCTGAGTTTCAGTATTTTGGAGTCGATATTAATATTATACTGACAGCCGAAACTCAGTTTTTCCAAACTGCTAATTATATTTTAACTAGAATATTTGTGCCCATCTAAGACTGACTTTTAGCTTGCCAATAATAATAATAATAATAGATTCGATTGTCACAAATTTACTAACGAAAGTGGTTGAAGAAAATGTCGTGTAGAGTGCTAGAATGCTTAAGAAATGAAAAAAGCATGAAAAACAGAACTGAAGAATCAATTGATAGTGTTTCAACTTGGCTTTCACAAAAATAAAGAGATGGATTTACAATATCCTGACTTTGTTGCTGATGAATACGTTCACTGTATTCTGAAAAAAATATAAGGCGTTTTTGCTTTTCTTCTTGAGATTCTCCTTCTCATCTTCTACGATGGTATTCATTATCTGCAGCACGCATCCTGTTTGATGTCTCTTTGCTTTGTCTCGCCCTCCATCGTCCAAATCTCTCTCTCTTTCTAACCTTTGTTTCCTTGCAAGGGGATCTTCTCTATCCATCCAAGTGTGTTCGAGTATATTCTTTGCATGGTTGAAGTTTAAGGGTAGTTGATCCACCCTTTTTGGAAAAATTCGAAAAACAGTTGTGTAAATCTGAAAAGTGTCTGGATACTTTTGATCATATAGTGTATTTACAATATACAATTAGCAGAAAATGTCAACATTTCTATTGTGTAGTTACGCTGAAGCTTATCATCTTGTGATGCTTTAAACAAATTATGTTTTCTTATTTAGAGAAGAAAAAAAATACACCGTTTCAGGAGTTAAGAAACTTGTATTAAAAATCCAAACCGTAAGACTTATTGAAATTTCCCACACACTGTATTAGTTATTTTTACCGATTCATATCGAATCCTTATATTGGTGCAATGACTAGAGCCCAACAGTCAACAAAATTAAAGATAACTTATATTGGTTTTTGCTGAAATCTTTCTATAAATCCAAATGCAATTTATTCTCCTGTGTATACTTTATATTTTATAAAATAGTGGCGTTTGAAAGAAATTCCGAATGGGATTTTAATTCTTTAATTCCTTATTATAATTCCTTCATTACTTCCATGCGTTTTTCCTAAGCATTTATCGTGGTTCGTTGGTTACTTTATTTGGGCTAAGGATGAATATTTGTTGACAATTGCTAATCCTGGAAGAAGACAATGTTAATTATGACCCACATTTTAAGATTTGATCAAAAGAATTCCGAAACTTTCAAATATTCGTGGCAGTGGTGGCCTAACCTTCCATTTAATAATTTGTCCCTTGTTATAGGATATACATTATATTTTCTTTTCTTTTTTCTGTATGTTTTATTCATAACAAAGCAAAAGCGAGTGCTTTCTTATTATTTATAACTAGAAAAATCACCCGTCGTGGTTTGACGGGTGCAAATTGCCTCTTCATTCGAGAGATTTCCCGTCACATTTGGCGTGTTTAAATAGATAGATAAGCAAGAGAAATGTTTAACATTGATTGAAAATAAATAAAACAAACATATGTTTTATGACAGGAAATATTTGTTTTTATTTACATATTTCTTTATTCAAAAACCTCTTGGTGAACAACATTCCGTGTGAAGTATTTTTCGTTGTTTAACAATTTTATTATAATTCAATAACCATGAAATTTTCAGCTTGTCAATCGTAAGTCAAAAGTTAAAATTTCAAAGGAATTCTTTTTCGAAATTCTAATCAAGACAAAGCACTTCTCTGTCAAACGTTGCCAAAAAATATTATCAAATTATATCATCACGATTGCAATAAATAATCAGATGCATCGTGGCGTCCAAACTAAATTACGCGCATGATATACCACTGATGTAATTTACTACTATTTCCTATTAAAAACGGAAATTAATTTGAAATATAGTGTTAATATAATTTAAAATTTCTGGTGAACTATTGATCATAGCGAGATAAATTTTATATCAATCGATAGAAAATTTTATTTCACTATTTTGGAGCTATTAAATTTGAAATTAAAACGACAATTGTTCTTTTAAATTTAAAATTACTGAAATTTAAGTTCTCTAACAATGAAATAATGCTGTTTAACGTCTCGCAGTGCTATGGCACGAATTTTATTGTTGGTGACGTCAGAGCGTTACCAAGAAGCAGATCTGGGCTATTATATTAGTAATAGTTAGATATGCATAGCACCTTCTTTTTTAATTTTTTTTTCTGTATAGACCGTGATGGCCTAGTGGTAAAGTATAGGTTGCTGTACCGGAAGGCCCTAGGTTCTGAACAAGATTCCACTGAAGATACCCCGGGTATTGGGCCTGTTGCACGTTAAATCATACATAGTAGCTAAAGGTCTTCCCTCTGGTGTGGTGTTCACCAACCGACGCGCCCACCCATTAGGATGTGAAGCTTGGTAACAGGAAGGAAGAGAAGAGAATCATTTCAGCACGACGAGGTGACAGGAATTCGCATTTTTTATACATTATATTTGCTATTTATTAGATTTTATTAATTATTAATTTTTTGTTTATGTATATTTCTTTATTTGTTACTTTTATTTCTATTTATTTATTATTTATGTTTGTAATTACTTATTATGTTTCCTGTTTGTATTTTATTATATTTATATTCACATTTGTATTTTGTATTGTATTATTTTACTTATATTTTTTTGTAATGTGTTACCTAATTTTTTGTATTATATTGTATACATATATTATATTGGATTATACTGGCAGTACTCTCACGGCGTTGCCTGTGGCATCTTGAATTTCACCAAAATTTTTTAAAAAGCTACAATCTTCAGCTTCAGGTTTAAACTTTGAAGCCACATTGCGTAAACAGCTCCTTCAGGTTGTATTTGATTTTTTTTTTCAGTTTCAGTGAAACATGTCTTCTGAAACTAAAGATATCAATCTTTACATCGACTATCAAAAAGTATAAAAACAAATTAAAAGCATGATCTGTCGGCGCGACGACAGACAGTACGATCGTACCTCAAAATCTTGCTCAAAGCAAAGGGATTATGACGTCACGTGGTTTCGACGAAATTCATGCTGGGAATAGAACACCGCGACCTTGGTGACGAAGAATCGGGGGGGGGGAATGGAGCGAAAATATTTTAACAATTCAAAAAAAAAATCAAATTCAACCATAAAAGATATTTTAACCGTTCTTGTTTTAAATCAGGGGAGAACATTCCTTCCATTACGTAAAAAAATGAAAGAGATTACGTTATTAGAACGGGAGATGCAGTAAATTTAAATACGAAAACAAAATTTTTTCGGAAAACTAACTATTATTTAAAAATTTCTCAAAATTCAGTAAATTACGTTTGAAGCTCAAAGCAAATTTCATTAGAAAGAAAATTGTTCGTTCAATCCAATGGTGCATCGGTTGTTTTCCAACTATCATTAGAAGAGATACTACAGCCGTAAACGTGCCGAAAATGACCCAAAACATTAAATAAAAACTTTCTAGATTAAATTTTAAAATTCCAGCTTCGAGGTGCATTCAGTCACCATTACGACTACCTGTGTGCCAAATTTCATGGCTGTAAGTGCGATAGATTCATCTGGACATCGCGAACACACACGCACACAAACATTGCCTTTATAAGTATAGATGTAACTACACTGTTTTCCGAGCTCGCCACCTAGCGGCCGTTGGAGGAGACGGCTAGTCCATGTTCTGGAGTCGACGATTAAACATGGTGTTCTGCCCCAATGATTGTATATTTTATATGTCCTGAAGAGTTTAGTCCTTAATTGTTTGTCCCTGTGTGTTGTGTCCTTTGGTGTTTGATTAAAAGTGTTTAAATGAATCAAGTCCCTTTCTTTGAACTTCTACTATTATCCCTATCAGGAATTAAATTATGTCGCCCAAATGGTTACGTAGATTACTTTAATATTTGTATTAGAATTTTTCAGTCCACCAACTCGTGACATGCTTTACACTCTTTCGATAAGCAGGGTCGGCGTGGGCAATATGGGCAATATGAAAAAAAGGCATCAGCTCCATCACGAACAAGAAGCTGAATCCCCCGGCAGCGAACACATGGACGTCCGAGCCATCACATTATGCGCATGCGCACCAGACCCATACACACAGCGTACCCGGGAATTTATTAAAGCATATTTAAAGTTACAATCATCACCCATTAACAGGGGTGGTATTTAATTACATAGAGATATAAAACAAATGCTCATCCGGCAGAGGGAGAATAAGAGCGACAATATTAAATAATTCGAAACACTAATCCATATAAAATGCAATAAAATGTTTAAATATATATATATAGTCATCCATCGCCGCTAAAGAGAAAAATAAATTTATTAAGTAACGATTTGAAAACACACCCCACTGGGTGATAAAAAACCTCATAATCAATTGCCACATCAAAAACCAAACGCCAGTTAAAAACAAATTAGAAAAACACAGAATTTTTCGGACAGCTTCTGGTGTGGTGCAGGAGTTTGAAGAGAGGGGTGCCAGCTCGGGTATGGTCTTCGTTATTTGTACGAGGTTCGAAATTACGAGGTCAAAACACCCTCTGTGTTGTTTTGGAAGGGAACGCTAATATAACTATACTTTAAAAACTTAAACTTTTGTATATTACATTATTTTTTTAATTTCTCCAGAAAGGCTGGACGAACTGCCTTTGAACTTCGACCTTGTAAATAATTTTCTTTAACTCAAATTTTACAATGGAGATTCGGGCAATAGGGCATTTAGGAGACCGACTAGAAATTGATGAAGAACAAACCCCGTTTCAACTCACCCTGTTTCACAGAAAGCTTATAATGATTTGAAACTTTCACCTTTCATAAACTAAAAAATATCATTTTTGTTTGTATGCATATTGCTTACATGCATTTTCCTTAAAACGGCAATCATATTAGGAGAGATTCAAATATTTTCTTTAAAAAATACCAACTTTTTTAGCATGTTTTCTGCTGGAAATGAACAATTTTTGCAAATTTATACAACCTTACAGAATACGTGATAAATTTGAAGTAAATAGTTTGCATAATAAAGGAAATAAGAGGATTTATAGTAAATAATTTTTTCCGCACATGTGTAAAACATAGTATATTTTTTTTCTTTTATAATTTCGATTTAGGGCAACTTATATAAAAATTCTAGTGAATTACCATTAAGATTCAGAAAGATATCAACCATGAAGAGTGCAGAATTTCAGAATATCTCTAAGAGAAAAAAATATGAGAGTTTTTCCAGAAATTGATACTTTTTAAACTTGAATCTTCGAATAATTTTATGAATTTCATTAAATTTTAATATATATAATATTCAGTCATGCTTATAAATGAAATACATCATTTAAATTGCAGTTCGCCGATTACAGATTCAAGTTTTAAAAATCTCAGTTTGTGGAGAACCCCTCATCATTTTGTGTCTCTTTGAGATAAAAAAAGAATTTCTGCCTGCTACTACAATGCCTTGGATGTCTGTGAAACTAGATGCTCAAAAACGGGGTTACTTCTTCATAAATTTTTGTTCGGTATCCTAAATTCCCTCTCGAGCAAATCTTCACTGTAAACTATGAGTTGAAGTTCAAAGGCAATATGTCGAGCCTTTCTGGAGAAATTCAAAAAAAGTGAAAATCAAAAAGTGCCCGGATACTTTTGATCACATAATATAACATGATTTTTATAATTCTTCAGGAATTATATGAATGCTATAGGTTTTATTTTTCAATAAAGATTTCTGTGTAAATCTCGTAAAGTTGGCTTATTTATTGTTAAGTTTACATTTTTACTAATTTCTTGCATTCTAAAAACTTACTGCAAAAATTATAGTTCCGCTTAGTTGCATAACTCAGAACCAGAATAATGTTTGACCACACGTTATAAGAGGCATTAGTATTAGTAAGCATAATGAGAGAATGAACTGAAACTGAATCAAAAATAAAAATATTTATAGATCAAAAAATCTTTGATCATGTTTATCTGAAGATAATTAAAAACGATTCATTTGTAAAATTTTAATTATAAAAATTAAGCAATTATTCTACTATGAATCTCCTTAAAAATGATAAATAGTTTTAACACATATTTTGACACCTTTTGATTTCTCATCCGAATAAAACAAATAAGCTATTAAAGATCTACGAAAAAAATATTCCGTGTCGGAAAGTTTCGAGAACCAGCTATTTCTTAATGCAAGCCAAACAAATCAGTTTTCGTTTCAGCCTTAATGAATTTAAATGAAATATGCCACATTTTGCTGAGAATATCATAATTATCTTTTAGAACGCTATAATGGTATCAAACTGGATATATTTACTTTGGAAAGTACTTACTTCTCAATAGAATTCAGTGAGTGAAGTATTGACAAAATTTCTAAAACAGAAGAAAACTTTGCTATTTTCCAAAATTCACTTTCTATTTTCCCATATTTCAATTCCCTTCAACCAGTTTCAGAAAATTTATTAAATAAATAGATGCGAAGATAAAAAGCTTGTGAAGTTGAAATCCTAAGATGTTCTAAATTGATAGAAGGAACTGAATCGGTACAAACAAACATATTCGAAAAATAATTTCACGGTGAAAGTAATTCTGGATAAATATTTTTCCCATATTTATTTTTAAAGTCATTTCTGTTTGAAGTGTTTATCATATTTCGTTCAAATAAGATTTCATATTTTCTCTTGAACTCAGCACAGATATATCAATATTTTGATGAATCTTCTAGACGTGTTGATGAAATTAAATTATGGATAGATGTCGATATGTTCTTAAACATGTGTATTCAGAACTATATAAAAACCATTAGGTGGAAGGATGAAATTTGAAGACATAACTAAAATTTAGGACTAAATCCGTAAAAGTCATGAGCTACTTTTCCAAATTGAATACTCAATAATTTTCTAGTTTTGTACTGTGAAATTACAAAAGTAAACTCCTTATTCGTAAAGATGTTGTTTTTAACACGCATATTGACACGCACGACAAGGAGAATACTTATCTGCACTTTGATTTAGTTTATTTATTCCTCTCAGCTTTTGCAATTTGTTGAATGGAATTATTATGTACATTATAATTATGTCCGTTATTTCCCATTTGTTTATACGATTATCCAAGAAAAATAGTGAATGCATTTTTTGGCATTGTTCTTCATCACATTCGTGTCGCCATTTTGTTTGGAAAATATTTAGCATATTTAGTTAACACGCCTACATTGGCTATAATTAGAAAGACGTTTTTAATTAAAATGAAATCTTTCATTAAAAGGCGTTTTTAAAATAAATCTGAGAAATTTCTTCTCGTCAAACTGATATAACATTGAAGAGATCGCTTATTTTTGGATGCTATAAAAATGTTTTGACACTATCTGCAACTTGCATGATACAAAAGCCGTTCAAAACACTCTACAGAGTAGACAGTTGGTTCTAGAGCTGCCAAATTTGGCAGGTAGTTATTTGCAGAATAGAAAGTGCTTACCATGAAAAGACTTTTCAAAATTTTGTTTCGATTTTTAATTAAAATTCAACCGAAATTTTAACGTTTTCCCACAATATTTTCGGAGCATATTACTGTTTAAATGTACATGCTTTTGGGATGTTATTGAAAAAGGAAAAAAAACTTAGTTTTTTTCCTTAAATGTAATGATGATTTTCAATATTAAGAGGAAAAAAGGGTAATTTTGTGTGACTTTACTGCTGTTGAAAATATCTTAATTTTTTTCTGTTATACAGACCTTCATTCAAAACATTCTAAAAGTCACTGTAAATATTAGACCTCACGCCCCCTCCCCTCGTCCCCTCAAACAAAATCAAATTTCTGCTCTTCATCGCAGTCCTTAAAGATTTGGCTATTTTTTTCGAATGCGAATTATTTACACTAAAATTATAAAGTCTAATTTAAAAAAAACTAAAGTTATATTATTAAATATATTTAAAGTCTTTCCTTTCATTAGTATTCACAAAATTGTAATTAATGTCACGTCGTTACCAAAATTATTCAAATGTTTTAATGGTGCCAAACTCGCCATTGACTCATCAAGCATTCAAACCATTAAAACTAGTGTTCCTTAGACATCAATAGTTGAATTATCGATAGTTTTCTCCCCGGCGATACTACCGATAGGTGTCATTCCAGTTGATAATTTAGAAACTACCGATAGTTCCAGTCGATAGTTTTGAAACTATCGATAGTATCGATAGTTCCAGTCTATAATTTCAAAACTATCGATACTGTCGATGGAATCGATAGTTTTGAACCTATCGATTGTTTCAGTCGATAGAGTCTATCGCTGTTTAAGGAACATTAATTAAAACAGCCGCCATCTTGAAATGTAATGAATGAAACGAAAACATTTAAAGGGCCAACATCTTGATACTGAATCAAAAATATCCTTACACATACCTGAGTTTTTTGTTATTTCACGGAACATTCTTACCGAATTCGTAGAAAATTGAACAAAAGGTTTGGCCTTGACTGCGCAACAAATAAATTTACGTTCAAGCTGACGAAATGCCGAAGGGACGATTTGAAATAGGGGCTAGCTTCACTTGGTCAATTCGTGCATAAATTTTATTCTCAGCATAGAAATTTTATATTACAATATTTTTATCTTTTCTTAAGTAGATCTGTACGAAACCAGCTTATCATCATCTCAAATTCTCTGAAGAGCCCCACTTTCCTTGCTTAACACATTCACTGCTACGGACGAGGTAACTAGTCTCCCAAGAAAGTTTGCTGTGCGTTAGAATTTGGCTTGCATTTTAGTTTAGATAAGTTGGACATCTTAATAGACGTTCACATTTTTCTTTTTTGAATTATAAATTGTCTAGAGCGAGCACGGTTACTTTTGCAGCGAATGTGTTAAAAATCAAATTTAGGTATTCCATTGAGTGTACCACTGATTAATCATTAACATCAAGTATGTAATTGCTCATACCTGAGCAAATACATATTACTGTTTGTACAGGATAAGAAGCATAAGCTTTGTGTAATTTTATGTTTTTAAGCATCATGTGCAATTATAATGCATTGTTGCTTCTTGTGACAGCTGTTTCAAATTAAAATATTTTAAATTGATTATATATGGAATTATTTAAAATCTGAAAATCTGTAATTTTTTTCCTTGCACTGATTAAATCACATTTTCACTCCTCTCTGAATTTTTCATAAATTAACAATAATTTTCACCACTCTATACTCAATTTTCAGTTTTTTTCAAAGGATGTTCTGGACACGCTATTAAATAATTGAATTTTCATTTAGTCTCCAGACTGAAATGTAAGAAATTTTTCTGTTTTAAGTGTTCAAATTATAAATTAAAAATTTCAAAGAAGTATAGAAAAACTAAATATCAATTTTAGTTTATTCTAGAATAATATTCAAGACAATTAAAAGATCTGAAAAAATGCTTAGATGAAAATATTCATTTGAATCATGCTGGATTCAACAGACTTACGATTTGAGTACATTTTCATATATATTCTAATGGTATCTAAAACAAATAAAATCCTGACATCATTTTTTCTTGTTTGTAAGAGAATGTTTTCTTCAACCTCTAATATACAGTTTGCATATTTTATAAAAAATAGCATTCGTTGCTTTTGCGCTTTGAAATGCAAAACTTAAAGTATTGAAAATCTTTTAAAAATATTATCTTAAGTCATTAGCAATGTTCTGGTTTTTACTATTTTAAAAAATCGTTTCAAAGCTATAATGAGAAATATTGAATTTTAGTTACAGTTTCTCACCGAATGATAGAAAAAAATATTTTCAAAAAATGTAAGAATTTGAACTTTTCTTTCCACTTATTTCCAATAAACGAACTATTTCATTGTAATTGTTAGGAAATTCTGAATTTTAAGCTAAGAAGCTTGCACCTTTTCCAAATTGTCTCTCGTACCTTTATTCTAAGATTTGAAGCATTCTTTCTTTAAGATTTTCACGTCATTTCTTTAAACTAATCACTTCACTTGACATCCATATTTAGCCGCTATTTAATCGGAGTCGTATGACGTTGTCTATCCGATTCCCGCAGCTGATATGTAGATCTGATTATTAACCGAGTCTGTATACTTGTCTCTACTATGTCATTAGAGAAAGAGAGAGAGAGGAGAGAGAAAGAAACGAGGTAAGGTCCTCAAAGCATTCTCTCCTCGGAGAGACTTCAGTGCCATGTAAGCTGCCACTGTACATATAAGATGTAGGGCGAGTATGAACCTTGTTAAATGGAAATGCTATCTGTAAATATGTTCTTAATTGTGGTCGTCTAATAAATGTCTCTTTTAACTTATACGATTCGTCATTTCTAAATTTCTCCATCTCATAGAAATTCCACTGCATGCAATAAGCCAGGACGCTTTTAGCTCATTATCCAGCAGCTCTTCATAACTAGTGTTACTCAAGCTGCCTGTCTCTACCTTACGAGACTAAGAAGTGATATTGGCAAACTCGCTTCCTGTGTCTAACGAAAGGTTATGGGCCTCCCAGATATGTGTCTATGAAGATGGAGCAAAGAGACATATATTAAAGTCAACAACTAGAGGATTTTTAGACGGCGGGCCGGTGTTCTTTTTTTTTTTAAGATGGAGTGTTCTGTCGAACATTTGGAAGCCGACAACTACTCGTCCTGGCGCACTGATATGAAAGTGCTATTAATGGAGAGAAATTGCTGGCGTATAGTAACAGGAACTGAAACAAAACCGGAAGATGAAAATTACAAAGAATTGAGGGATTTCAACTCTAGGAAGGACAAAGCCTACAGTACTATATATTTGAACGTATCAAAGGCCTATAGATGTGTGATTGATGACATTGAAGATCCCGTAGCAGCATGGAAACGTCTAGAAGAACATTTGAGATCGAATTAAAAGATGCCGGTAAACCGATAAGTGAATGGTATCAAGCGTTTCAACTAATTCGTTTCCTTCCGCCTGAATTCAACTGTATTGTTCAATATATCTATAGGTGGGACGACAACGAGTTCAAGATTGACAAGATTCTTCAAGAACTCATTGTAGAAGAATCCAAGTTGAAGCAATCCATTAAGGATCAAAACGAAACTTGTGCCTTCCAGTCTATTGAAAGAAAAAAACTAAAACTGAAACCCCTAGAAGCAAATCCAACCCAACATCCTATAAGAAGAATATCCAGCCTACAAGAAAGAATACTAAAGTTATGATGTCTCCAAACACCTTCATAGTTGAATCTAATTTAAGTCAAGATTATGAAAGAGATGCTTGGATTTTAGACACAGCAGCCACCTCCCATTTCTACAGTAACAAGAATCTTCTCCGGAACTTCAGACCAGTAAAGAATTTGACAATGTCTGTAGCTGTTGGTGGAGTACGCTGCGACATAAAAGGAATTGGAACCGTAAGGATGATTTTCGAAAACAACGGTGAGTTAGAAACTGTGGATCTGTTAAATGTATTGTATTCACCTAGATTAAGGCGAAATCTAATTTCTGGTTCACTGATTGATCAGGCAGGATCAACTTTTTCATGTAAGAAGGGTCAAATTAATGTTTATTCTAAAGATGGCCACTAATTATTTACAGCCAAAAAGTTAAATGGTCTATTTTGTGTGAATCCCAGGATTGAAGTAATAATTCTAATGGTAAAAATGTAAGGGGGACTCGCGATTTGAAAGTGTAAATAAGATTAAGTCCAAAATTCAAAACTTTTCTACTTTAAATGTAAATAACTTGCATACGTGGCACAATAGAATGTGTCATATTAATGAAAGGTATATCATACAAACCAGTAAAAACAAATGTGTAAAAGGATTGCCAGAGTTAAAGCATTCAGATTTCAAATGTGAACCCTGTAAACTTGCTAAATCTCGATGTAAATCGTTTAAGCCGATAGGCAAAATACGATCGAGTAAACCACTTGAGCTTTTACACATGGATTTGTGTGGTCCCTTTCCTGATGTGGAAATTGGTGGTCATCGTTATTTTCTAAGTATTATAGACGATTTTTCTCGAAAAGTAACTACCTACCTTATCAAAGAGAAAACTAAAGTTTTTAAACATTTCTCAAAATACCAGAAAAGGGCTGAACGATTTTTAAATTCCAAAGTCATAAATGTAAGAACAGATAACGGCCTTGAGTTCTGTCATGCTGAATTTCAATCATATTTAGATTATTAAGGTATTAAAGCTGAGAGAACAAATGTTTACTCACCACAACAAAATGGAGTGGCCGAGCGTTGTAACTACACGGCAGTAGATGCAATTAAAGTAATGCTCAACTCTAGTGGATTAAGTAAAGGTTTTTGGGCTGAAGCATTGTTATGTCATACTTATGTTTGGAATAGAGTTTGTCATGGTAATCAAAGTTTAACCCCGTTTGAATTTTGCAGTGGTCATAAACCATCTGTAAAGCATCTTAAAGCTTTTGGAAGCACTGCTTATGCAGATGTACCTAAACAATTGAGGAAAAAGTTTGATATGAGGGCTAAAAAGGGGATAATGGTGGGTTATGCTCTAAAAACCCGAAGATATCGCATCTCGTTACCTAATGAAAGAAAAATTGTCCAAACTATAAATGTGTCTTTTGATGAAGACAATATGTTAGAACCAAATAGCAGTGGAGCTGTACTGGACCCTAATAAGAGAACTATCAACGTTTCATCGAATTCTGAATTCGATACTGAATCCGAGGAAGAATCTGAACATTTGTGTATCCCTAGAACCCAAAACTCACAAAGTTCTGAACAGGAGGGAGCATCTAATAACACTAAAACTTCCGAGAAAGTTATTTGGGAAAAGAAAGCTGTTCCACGCAAAGATAGGTCTGAAACTGACATTTATTATTATATTCAAGGTTCCAAAGATCGTTTTCATTGTTATGAAGATATCGAAGAATATTGTAAGACGCATAATTTGGAGTATGACCAAAGCTCTATTTAATTTTTCTGGTAAAGATAAATATTCGGGAATATTAACTATGGAGGAAGCAAACCAATCGGATTGACTAGAGGTTCAAATTCCAAGTAATTATTTATGAAGCTTTAAGAACCCCTCAGGCTGATAAATGGCATGATGCAATGAAGGAAGAAATTCAAGTCATAAAAGAGCGTAAAGTATGGGATCTTGTTCCGAAACCTACAAACGACAAAGTTATAGGTTTTCGATGGGTTTATACATTAAAACAAGATGAAAAGGGTGTACTAGTGAGATATAAGGCCAGATTAGTGGCACAGGGCTTTGGAAAAATTCAAGGAATTCATTACGACGAAATTTTTAATCCTGTGGTAAATTTTTCAATTATTAGAATGTGTTTCTCTGTATTACTTTGTAAGCAAAAATGGCGACATTCCCAACTTGATATAAAATGTGTCTATTTATACGCTTCACTACAGGAAACTATTTTCATGTCACAACCACAGGGATTTGTCTATCCAAATAAGCCTGACCACGTATGTCATTTAAATAAAGCTTTGTATGGTTTACATCAGTCTGGGAGAGAATGGTTTTATGAAATTCACTCTGTACTGGAAAATTTAAGTTTTAAGATATTAGAATCAACAAATTGCGTATATGTATATCAGGATAATGTTGTTCTGCTTCTTTATGTGGACATTGTTCTATTTGCTAAAACCGACACTTTAATTAAAGATGTTATAAAATGTTTTAAGTACCCATTTTGATCTTAAAGTTTTAGGCAAAACCCGTAAATTGCTAGGGGTAGAATTTGCAGAAATGGGAAATGAAATTTTTATTCATCAGTCGGAATATATCCGCAAAGTATGCGAGAAATATCAGTGTTTTAACTATCCTGTTACTTCATTGCCTATTGCAGTTGGTATAGTTATTTCTAAAACATAATGTTCAAGTACAGAAGTTGAAATTTCAGAAATGTCTAAATTCTCGTATAGAAATCTTTTGGGATGTTTATCTTTTATATCGGAAAGGACAAGACCTGATATTTGCTATGCCGTTAATATTTTGTCTCAATTC
The DNA here is from genome assembly GCA_013235015.1 of Araneus ventricosus. Classification (NCBI taxonomy): domain Eukaryota; kingdom Metazoa; phylum Arthropoda; class Arachnida; order Araneae; family Araneidae; genus Araneus; species Araneus ventricosus. The sequence goes on along the minus strand of BGPR01026129.1, from coordinate 4,927 downwards.
CAAAGTAATCTAGGATTAGTGCAATGGAATATACTACTTAAATTACTTGGATATGTAGCTCAAACTAAAAATTATAAATTGGAGTTGTCTGAAACAAACAATTTAAACATCAATTGTTATAGTGAAGCTGATTTTGCAGCAAATAGAGATGATCGAATTTCCATTGGAGGTCTGATTCTTTTCATTGATAATTCACCCATTATATGGAAAACTTTTAAACAGAAATGTGTTAGTTTATCCACAATGGAAAGTGAATATGTATCATTATGCGAATCCGCAAAAGAACTCGTGTGGATCATCCGAATTTTTAAAGAATTTGAGAATCTCAATGTATTAAAAACTAATGTAACTAGTTATCTCTTTTGTGACAATCAAGCTGCGACCGATTTTTCTAAATCACCAGTAGACAATTCTCGTACTAAACACATGATGTTAAATACCACTTTATCAGAAATTTAGTATTTAAAAAACCTTTCATCCTAAAGTATATCAATGCCAAACTAAATTTTGCAGACCTCCTCACAAAACCTTTAACTAAAAATAATTTGTCTAAATTTTTAAAAAACTTTTTATGTTAAAATATAAAAGTCCAGGTGCGTACTGGCAAATTTTTAAGTGAGTGTTGCCAAAGGGTGCGAACGGCCTCTAGTACCGTCTCGGAGGAGGTGCAATTGTAAACTGCTAGAGTACTCGAAGGTTCCGTTCGACTCGTTGGAGGGATGCATCATCGTCTTTGTCACGGGAGATGTTGTTTTAATTTTGTAAGTCCCTTATTATGATATTGGAAGCTCCTATAGGTCCCCCCTCGACTCCAGACAGCCTGCATGTGTATACTTGGAAATATTTTTGTAAAATTTTCTAATGTTTGTATACATGTGAAACTTGTTATAAATTTTGTAAATATAAATTTTTTATGTCATGTGAAGTGAATGAAAAATTTAAAGCTTTTCAGAGGTACGCGTGAGGCGGGGCATTGTTAGGAAATTCTGCATTTTAAGCTAAGAAGCTTGCACCTTTTCTAAATTGTCTCTCGTACCTTTATTCTAAGATTTGAAGCATTCTTTCTTTAAGATTTTCACGTCATTTCTTTAAACTAATCACTTCACTTATCCACTTAGTGAGTCACTCATCCATATTTAGCCGCTATTTAATCGGAGTCGTATGACGTTGTCTATCCGATTCCCGCTGCTGATATGTAGATCTGATTATTAACCGAGTCTGTATACTTGTCTCTGCTATGACATTAGAGAAAGAGAGAGAGAGGAGAGAGAAAGAAACGAGGTACGGTCCTCAAAGCATTCACTCCTCGGAGAGACTTCAGTGCCATGTAAGCTGTCACTGTACCTATAAGATGTAAGGCGAGTATGAACCTTGTTAAATGGAAATGCTATCTGTAAATATGTTCTGAATTGTGATCGTCTAATAAATGTCTATTTTAAATCATACGATTCGTCATTTCTAAAAATGCTCCATCTCATAGAAATTCCACTGCATGCAATAAGCCAGGACGCTTTTAGCTCATTATCCAGCAGCTCTTCATAACTAGTGTTACTCAAGCTGCCTGTCTCTACCTTACGAGACTAACAAGTGATATTGGCAAACTCGCTTCCTGTTTCTAACAGTATTAAATTTTAATTACAGAGGAAAGATACGAGGAGGAAACGAGGGTATTTGCAGTAATAAAAAAGAAATAGTTTATTTAAGAGCTATTCTGATGTAAAAGCAAATGTATGTTTATGATATTTTTTAAGTGGCTGCATACATCCGCTTAACAAAAAAGGAAGAAAATTTGAATAGAAAGAAACAATATGGTACACCATATCTCAGGGCTATCGCTTTCTTTTTTTTACTACTTAGCGCTCATCGCTGAGAATGTCATTGCCAGTTTCTGCCGCCATGCACGTTGGCACAATATGAAATTTATATATTTGAAAATTTTATATACAGGGTGCCCGAAATGTATCTTTACACTTCTGAAAACAATTTAAAATAAACAAACAATGATATATACTTACGGTTTCTTATGTTCCATAAAGAAAATATCAAAGTTTTTTTTAATGAAATGTAAACTAGATGGCGCTACGTCAATGTTTTGAAACATTCTCGTTTCAAAATGGCTTCACCGCAAGATCAAGCGCAAGTTGTAGCGTGGTTTATCGAATTTAAATTTGCAAAGCAGATACATCATAAATTTCGAACTACCTGCAATCGAAGTCCACCTTCAAGACTCCCAATTTATGGATGGTATGAAAGATTTATTACGACAGGTGGCGTATTGCCAAAACCAAAATCTGACCGCCCTAACGTGGTTAGAAATCTCGTATAGACTTGATGTGTGTGCGCACATTGAAATCGTGGAATAAAACATTGCAAAAAAACCTTGATGTTTTCTTTATGGAACAAAAAAAGGTAAGTGCATTTCATTGTTAGTTTATTTTAAATTATTTTTTAAAAGTGTAGAGATACATTTCGGACAGCCTGTATTTGAAAAGCAGTATACTGAATATGATATTGAAACCTAATTCATTTGCGGTAGAGATTGTCAAAATGTCTATAATAATAGCATGTATTATATGGAATTTCTACATACAATTTTAAATATAAATAACAATAGGTACTTCATTCAAGGTTTTGAGAATAACCTGACTTTTGTCACACATGGAAAATACTGATACTTTATTAAATAAATAACGCAACCACATTACATAAAACTAGAATAATTCAACTAATAATCCTCGAGCATTGATTATTAGATCATCATTGTCGTTTCATAGAGAGATAAAACTTAAGCAAAGACAAATCCAATTTTTAAAATATGGCTTGTTTCAAAATAAAACTCTAACGTAACTGAAAATATTTGGGTATTTTAATTGATTTTAATCCCTTATATCTCAACAATTCCGATTTGAAACAAAAATTTACCGTTGCAATACACCATTCTAAGTATAGAAAAAATTATTTTAAAAATTTAGCACATTAAAATGAAAATTTATTGACAAAAAAGTGTTTTTTTGCATTCCTGCAACATAATTAAAAATGGCATGAAAAATTCAAAATTTCAATTTAGATAAAAAAAAATTAAAAAACGGTTGTTAGTTTTTCTATAACAAAGACCTTCACCGCGTTTCTCACAAATGAATGTGTCCACTCTTTTTAATTTCACTAAATTCTGCAGTAATTTCAGGAGCAGCCACGTGCAAGCCAACTGAAACTTTGTTTCTAATATTCACCTCAGTTTCGACATCTGTTAGTGAATATATGAGCAATTTGTGTTCACTACAGTGTGACACTATTGCAACAACCAAAGAAATCGATTGCACAGTTTATTATGGAAAAGACAGCGGCTTTTTGGGCTTGTTGCACATATACAACACCGTGACACCTAATGATCTAGGCTTCAATTTTAATGGCTTAATTTCCCCCTAAGTGTGTTGCCTTTTCTACTATCTAATTAGAGGACATTTTCTGTTTCGGAAATGTGTTATTGTTATGATTCAAATATGGGTCAATCGAACACTTGAGATGTTTAAGGATTACGTATCATTTTTGTATTGAATAATGCCGTCTATGAATGTATCCAGTTTGCATTATAAACTGAATAGTGCAATGTCATATCCTATTTCGTATTAAACTTTAAAAAGATCCTTAATTAAGCAAGCGAATGTCCTGTGTAAATTCTGGGTCAAGGCCCTTGTTAGCGTCCCAGGTAACGAACTATCAATCAATATTCTAAAACAGCTTCATTATCTCAGCAAAATTTAAAAAAAAAATATAAAATGAGTAACAGCTTTCAAAATTATTATCGGATTCAGGAAGAGAAACACGGCAACCAATTTCTTGGGTCTGTTGACCCTAATCTACACAGAATACAAATAAAGCCAAAATTAAAAGAGGAAGGTAATACAAACAATCTAGAGTAATTTAGAGTAAACAGAGTAAAGAACAGAACAAGGAATCCATTCTAGTTCACTTTTCAGACTAAGGACTAATGAAATGGATTCAAAAGAGCATTTGGGAAATTTTCTGTAAGAAGCAAGTATGAGCTAATACAGAGCTTCTCATAGCCGGAATCCCCCCCCAAATAAAGAAACCCAGAAGCAAATCCACAAGAGCAAACATCAAAAGAAAAAGGAAATAAAACATTAAAACGCTAAAGACAGACAAAATAGTTAGCCATCAGTACAATTAATAAACTTTCATAAGGTAAAATCAAAACTTACCCCATGATGAAACAAGCCAGATTATAAGAATTTGCCCGCGCTACGAGGAGAAAGCAACGTTAAACATTAGTCCTGGAGCCATATATTCTCAGAAGAAGATAGAAAGGCAGAAAAAAAGCCAAGAAGAGGCCAGAGAGATCTCTTTTTTCTAGTAGGGAAAGAAACCAATTCAGACATTTTAAGAGAGAAGAAAAGCCTTATTTTCCATTTTCAACTACGAATAAATGTTTTTTAATATAAACCCTAATACTCGTTGCAAACAAATGTGCAATATATTTTAATAGCCCATTGTCCTTTTGTTTCTTTCTTATAACGTTTCAGATCAGCAAACATTAATAATTGTAAATGTGGCTCACAATAATGCGTTTTTTATCGGTATTTTCATAGATTTCATTTTTGATAAACCTGTTGTCAGAAATCAAAGCAATTTAATTTCTATTTAGCAATAAAAGTGGATCTTGAAATTGAATTAAATTTCAAGATTTCGAGTTTTATCTGCTTTGAGTTTTACGAATAATTTTTTGGAAATTTTTATTTTTTATGTTAAGTATCTTTTGATTAAATAATTTAGAAATGGAATTTTAATTTCATCCTATTTAATAAATTAGATGACAAATGATCGACGGTCATTGACTGTTTTGTGCCGATTAATGTGACGTCTCAACGAAGTCATTGAACTAAATCAGAAAATTGCAGAGTTTTAATAT
>BGPR01026128.1:10386-21506 GCA_013235015.1 Araneus ventricosus | reverse complement strand
TTTTAACAGCGGAATTTTTTGTGTGTGAACTGTCGAGCGTCACCTGGTTGGGAGAGATTCCTTTGTGTAACTATATTGGCTTGTCTGAACGTGCAAAAGTGTTGTGCATCTGAGGGGTCCGGGGGCCGCTAGGCCTTTTCGGTTCTCATCCTCTCAGGTGTGCTGTTGGGCAAAAATATATCCAAAAAATGATGTGGTGAAAGATGGTAAGCGGAATCAACTTTTAAAAGATCTTCTTGAAGAACGTCAAGCTGTTGAAGTGCTGTGATCACCGACTTCCCTTTGTTTTGGGCCTCTTCAGAACGAAGGTAACGACTTTGTGCCACTGAAACGGTCTATGTAATGAGGTAATGTGAAGGTGAGTTGGAGAACAGCGTATTTTTGAAACACAGCTCATTGAGCTAAATATGAGCTGAGTGGCAATAAATTCTGCATTTTCACCAATCCTAAAATTTTCGCACTAATTTCATCGAAACCAGTTCAACTGCAGCAAAAAATGTGCATTTTCAACAAAGTTTCCAAATTGAGTTTTTTGTCCAGTTATGCAACAACATAGTATAGTTTCTACAGAGTGCACTCTATTTTTTTCAATTTCTTTTTTCTTTGCATCTTAGCAATTTCAAAGTCTGCAGCGTTTTTGTATTAATGTGTATATTTTTATTTGTTTTTTATGTGTTGGTTGTGTGCATCAGAACAAAAATTTGTTATTTCGGTATTCGTGAACAGTATTAATTTAAAGTTGGCAGTAAATTTATTTAAAAAATTTTTAATAAAAATATTTAAATCCAGAAATCTAATTTTTTGTATCTTTCAATTGTTTCGCAAACGCAATGTACTTTTGTTTCAGCAATTTCCTCCATATAGGTTAAAATTCTTCTTTGTAGTCTAGGAAAGGTAGGCAATTACTTAATTGAAAATTAAAATTGTATTTTTATTTGTATTCATTTTTTAGCACCAATTGATCTTTCATAATTGAATATATTATCAATCCTTAATAATAGTGCTGTAAATCAGGATTCTTAACTGCTAAATTAAAATTCAAATATTTTAACTTATATATTGCCCAGATTAAACCTCCCATTTTTGAAATCTAACAGAAATACAAGAACTTTTATGATATAATAATTCATAGAATCATCATTTTAATTTCAGATAAAATGCAAAAAATAATTACTAAAACAAGTTCAAGAAAGTTGCTTTCCTTTTGTGTGACTCAGTATCTGGTGCCGACTCCGGTTTAGTTTAGCTATTGCTACAAAGCTTTAAAGTTGTTTCTCTGAGATGCTAATCTTGGCGACAAACTTGGCGACTTGGCGATAAATTTGGCGATCTCGGCAACAAATGTGGCAACCATTTTTTTGACCTGGCGCCAAAGTTGGCGACTTTGGCTACAAAGAGAACTTTCCAGAAGAACCTCGAACTTTCAACCTATTTCTACTGGTTTCCTGAACTTTCTAGAGATTACGTCACTTCCTACATAATGAAAACACTTCCTGTTGAAAAGTATAAAGGCAAGCTCTCAAGCCAAGAAGAGTCAGTTGGAATTTTATCAGCAAGCAAGCAGGTGAGCCAACAAGAAACCTTTGAGCGCTGTGTTGAGATTCATTGGTAGTCTCTGTTGTGACTTTTTATTAGTGCTGTGTTAATACTTGTGATACATTTCTTAGCTTGGAATGTTTGTAAAATAAAGAGCTTTATTTTTTTAATCCTGCTTATTGGATTGCATTCACGTACACCAACAAGACAATTTCGTTACACTATATTAACGTCCCGTTTTGAAGCAACACGAAAGCTATTTGTGGACGAATCTCGTTATTTTGAACCGCGGTCAGATGACGAAGACGACACTTGAGTTCGCTCCTCTTCTCCATAGTTCCTCGCCACACCTGCGGGAGGACGTTTGGCCCATTATGTATTATTTAACTGTTGGCTTCTCGATTGACATTCATAAGACTTCTTCTAAGACAAAACAGACATTTATTTAGCACAACCATTACACTTCGTAACTGCATACAACGTAACTTCGTTCAATCGTACCGTACTCATCACTTCTCGTAATCGTCTCGCCTCTCTAGACTATTTCTAAAAATAAAATTCAAAGTAGCACACATCTTACTGTTACCACTTACCTGATATCATACACTGATATACAATAATTATGTTTCAGTCATGCTTTTGTCAGGCATAATATTAAATACTCTTACATTCGACCATCCTGCCTTTTCAATTGACCTCAATTGAACCACATTTTGTTTACATTCAATAATATCATTACAAAAACAAAACAAATATACATTCATAAAAGATAAAATAAGGTGAAAATATAACATTTAAAAAAGTTCTATCTGTCCGGTATAAAATCTCCATAACGCAGTGGCTTTCGTACAGTTCGTTTGGATCTTTGCATCTCAGGATCATTATGAGAATTCGTACTAGAGTCATCATCATCTTCATTTCGGCTTCTCCAGGCTTTTAACTGACTGACATGAACTATTGTAGCATAAGGACGGCCATTTCCTGGTTCTAGCTGTGAGATTCTATATTTGTCACTAGGACGTACTTGTGTGATAACCATAGGTCCTTGGTATCGAGGTTGCGGTTTTGTTGATTCACTGGTCGTGTTAGGCTTTCTTCTAACTGCCACGATGTCTCCTTTACAAAGCAATACTTTACCTGACTTGTTTTTGTCGTAATATGAATTCGTTTTCACTAAAGAATCGTTGTTGCGTTTCAAGTTGTCAACATTCTTATTCTTTTCCTGGATTTGAAGAAGCAACGATTGTCGCTCTTCCTTAAAGTTCTTAATATCTCCTTGTAGAAGTCGCAGTTCATACTTTACCATTTTAAGATCATCCGCTAAATTGCCCATCATCTTTTGCTGGGAAGTGTCTTTAATCTGCAAACTTTCACTCTCTGACTGAGCTGTTTCAAGACGTTCAAGGCAAACTGGATTTACTTTTTCATCAATCGGAAAGTTTCTAAATAGTTCATCTTCACGGTATCCAATGTGAACTCTTTTTCCTATTTTGGTATAAGCAATATGAGGAAGATCAAGCCGTGTCTGTCCGATGATAAGATCAACTGACTGCGCATCGTCAGGAACAACGTATATGCTTATGTTTTTGGCATTTACATTATCAACTTCAATATCGGCTTTAATTCTTCCAATAGACGTTAATGCTGGCATCTTTTGATTTCCAAAACCGTATATTTTATTGGCAGCACGTTCAAATTTCAATTTAAGTTTCTGAGAAACTGATATCTTTAACAGACAACACGAACTTCCAGTATCAATTAAAGCTTGCACGTTATCACAATTATTAATTTTCGCTTTCTTCAAAAATGAATTACTCTCGTCTGAATTATCGCCAACTAGTCTAACGGATAAGCTTTCTTCACTTGCATGATTCGTTTGCTTGGCGACACAGTTTATAATTTTAAGGCCTGTTTCATTACCTTCTCTGCATATTAAAACTGATTTTGGTATCGAACAGTTCCTTGCAATGTGCCCGAAATTAGAACAGTGGAAGCATTTTGGTTCACCCCTCTCGTTATGTGCAATACCGTACAGTTTTTTTCTTTTCGTTGGTTGTAAAAGCTGAATCATCTTTAAAGGAGCTCTGCTTGTCGTAATGCCATTCCTTACGCGGTTGTTTACTCCTGAAAGTTGACCTCAAAGTATCATAATCGTCCAGTTTTTCAACTAAATCATCTGGCGAATTCAGTTTAGACCAGCCATCTATAAAGTGATCTTTTATTTCTTGAGATACTTTACTTTTAATCTGATCCGTTATGAAAAGATTGCTCAACTTTTCAAAACTATTTGCTTTAACTCCATTGACCCATTCATTAAAAAAACTTCTTAATTCATAGGCAAAGTTTTTCCAGGTACTTCCTAAATTCTTATTATGCATAAAAAACTTTTGGCGAAATTTTTCTGGCGTTAACGTATACCGTTTCAACAATATCTTTTTAACTTCGCCATAATCGTTTGCAATCTCATCTGGTTCTCTGGCGATTAACTGCGCAACGTCATATAGCAATAAGCCAAGCAAATGAGTTACCCAAGTGTTTTCTAATATTTCAGCTTGTTTGGCCAGACGTTCAAACATAATTAAATATAAACTTATATCGTTTTCATCGGAATTAAATTTTTGCATCAAATGATGAATTTCTAACTTTGGCTTAATTTGCGTACTGTTTACATTTTGATTGGCGACGGAATTTGAATTTAAAGACCTACCTTCTGATTTAAGGCGTATTTTTTGCAGCTCAAATTCCATTTCATCCTTCCGCTTCCTTTCCTCGTATTCTAGTTTTCGTAGTTCAATTTCTTCTTGCCTTTTCTGTTTAGCAATTTGGACTTCGTCTTGGCGTCTGCGCTCAGCAATTTCGTCTTGGCGTCTTCGTTCAGCAATTTCTTCTTGCCTTTTCTATTCAGCAATTTCTTCTTTTCTAATTTCATTTTCTTCTCTTTCCTTCCTTTCATTTATGATCGTATTCATCCATTCCTTGGCTCTTTCTTCATCGTACTCTTTGCTCGCCAAAATAATCTTTTTCAAATCCTTCAATTTATGGCTGTCATTGACCGTTTCTCCACGTTCTTCAGCCAATATCTTCAAATCGCACTTCCTTGCTCCAGCGAAGATAGACATATTCGTAGTTTACTACACTTTTATTTAAAATAACGACAAAAAATTTCGTAACGTACTTTAAATTTCAAACTCCTTCCGCTTTACTTATGAGAATTTCAATCACAGGTTTCTAATTAATCCCACTTCTGATTTCTGTTGGCTTCTCGATTGACATTCATAAGACTTCTTCTAAGACAAAACAGACATTTATTTAGCACAACCATTACACTTCGTAACTGCATACAACGTAACTTCGTTCAATCGTCCCGTACTCATCATTTCTCGTAATCATCTCGTCTCTCTAGACTATTTCTAAAAATCAAATTCAAAGTAGCACACATCTTACTGTTACCACTTACCTGATATCATACACTGATATACAATAATTATGTTGCAGTCATGCTTTTGTCAGGCATAATATTAAATACGCTTACATAACGTAGAACAGCCACACATGCATGGCTGATCTTCAGTGGAATCAGGTATCGAACGTGGAATCCGCCGTGCCCGAAGACCAGACTAGGTGACCTTGGACGCAGTTTCGACTCGGGTGTCGTCTTCGATTGTTCACAATAACGATGTTCTTCCCTTACATTTTATTATATTTTATTTAAAATAGATTTCAACAGAAGCCTAAAAATGGGGAGTATGATAAAATCAAAATATTTTTACAAAAACATGTAAAAAAATTCAGATAATCTTGAATGCAAAATATGCATTATTGACTCAAATATTAAAACACTTTCAGAGACAAAATTTTTTTCCTTAAGTGATAAAAGATTTTACAGGCATCTCTTTTTCTACTTTTATTTTTATGAAAAACGGTTTAATCCCTCTTGAACAGCAAAAAGCAATCTGTTGACAGTAATAATAATACAAATGAGATTTGCCTCTTAGTTGTTAATTTTATTTTCAACAAATAATGCTTGTCTTCTTTCTTTACAGGTATCTTGTTTTTGGGCGTGGATTTTTTTTATTCCTTCCACAAAAGGAACACGAATTAAAAACTCTCAGGTTTATGTCGGATTAAAACTCAAATTGTTTTTACGACAGAATCTCATTTAAGGATTTTCCCAGAACGGCAAGCTATTTCGTTTATAGTACCTCCTAAGCTTAATAAAGGATTAAACATTATTTTTACTTTGAATTTCTTTTGATAATTACCCGTTTTTTATTATTAAAGGAAAATTCTATTCATCAGAAGGTATTTAAGCATTATTTCATTTTACTTAAAGCATAAAATATGGATTTCGTTTTTAAGTGAGCTGATTTTAAATTTGTTGTTTTTGAAAAAAAAACACTTTTAAATATTTCTTTACAGATTTCTAATTTTTAAATTAACGTCTGTATCTAAACATTGTTTCTCATATGTTCAGTTTGTTAAGTTACTTGAAAATACCAATATTCTTAGATTCAAATATTCAGGCCGCATATTAATCCTACAGAAGATAGCCTTTATATAGAAATAACACCCCAAAGGTCTGTGTCAACTTAGTGGCACTTGAAGATTCATCAAATTTCACAACACAATAATGCTCCAAATTTTGAGTAGGCATTTGAGAGATTCAGTTTTCGAGCTTTTAGAAAATTTATGGCAATTTCCCCATTTGTGATCCAAATATTTAACGTGTATGGAGTCTATTTATGCGTAGTAATACACGTCAAAAACGCCAATTTAATTTTGAAATCCGTTGTATATATTGCCGGAAATGACGTAATGTTATAGGTTAGCGTAAGACAACAGGGAGTGAGATATTAAACAACATGCGCAGTTAAGGTTGACATGCGACTGTATACCCTTTGCGGCAATTTTTGTTGATAGCTTAGAAACTACAGGAAAGAACTTATCATTAGAGCTCAGTGTAGTTTAGTTTAGCTACATATTAGCCTCTCGTTTTGAAGCAACACGAGGGCTATTTTAGAACGGACCTCGTCATTTTTAACCCTGGTCAGATGACGAGGACGACACCTGAGCTGGCACCTCCCTTTCCAAAGTTCCACAGCACATCAGTGGGTTAGATCAGTATTAGACAACGAGAAGTGCGATGTTAGATGATATGCGGAGTTACATGTGGTATATGACTGCGTTCCATTGGCATTAGTTTTGGAAGATTCCGTAGAAAAGAAAAACATTCTAAAATACCGATTGTCTTGTTATAAGTGATTAATTTTCCGATCATTTTCTTGTATTAAATTGTTGCTGTATGATATACAATATATGCATGCAACACAATGCATACATATACATTAAAATAAGTGTATATATATGTAATAATCTCACTTAATTTTATTTCAAATTCTAATATTATATATTTTAAAATCTTAATGTATTCCAAAATCATTTTTCTAAAACTCCAGTTTCGTTCTTTTCCCGCGCTGGAGGTATATTAAATCTCTCATTTTGGCATATTTATTACTAAAAGAATATTTAATCGCTTTCACGTGCCCACAGAAAATCATGAGGGCGTCTCCTTGGCACCAGACTTTTTCCCTGAGACGCTTACGTAATTTATTAAAAATACCCAATCTTCCCTTCACTTTGATCACGTGTCCATATGTTATTCCCTTATCCGAGAGAATACAGGGATTTTGCTGTTCACTTTCACTTGTAACCTAAACGGAGATGCACGTATACCCACCACTCTCCTAAGTTTTACTTAAATAGTTTGATAATAAAATAAGAAGTAGTTATTTGCTCGGCCTGTTTATTTCAATGTCTACAACCACGAAAATCATTTTATATATACACACTTGTGTGCGTGTATATATATATATATATATATATTATATCTAGGCATTAGATTGTTGAAATTCCAATTCTAGGTTGTCTTTTTTCATACTGTAATAGTCTTTAATGAAACTATCTTTCGTATTTCATTTGTATGATTATTGATAAGGTAATTTGATTTTAATTTAATTTTTAGATTGATATTTGCATATATTGAAAATATAACACATGTTTTGATTAATTGAAATATATAACTGACTGTATATATACACATATACACCTTTTCACAGTAACAGTTAATTATAATATTTTTTCATAGTAACAATTTATAACCTAATTATCTTTCTGTATTTCATTGTATGATTATTAATTAGGTATTATTATTTTATATTTAATTTCAATTGTTGGTTTAATAGGTGTATATACTGAAAATGTTATTTGAGTTTTAATTGTTTGTTAAATATTTAACTATATATATCGTAAAATGATAAACGCAGTTAGAGCACAATGACGATTTGTCAGGGGATGAAATCAATGTGAACTGCTGAAAAGATAAAGAGTTTGACATTTTCTTGCAATCAGTGAAGCTGTAAGGCCTATATATATATATATATATATATATATATATATATATATATATATATTATAATAAATATATACATATTATATATTACATGCATATTATATCCTTATAATATGTTGATATTTTTACATCCTTTCTGGTTGTTGCGTGATTCATGTTTCATTTAAACTTTTTTGTATACGAAGCAGGCAAAGAAAATGTAGTTTAACCGACAAAAAATTCAACCTCGATAATTTGATGTATCAACACGTTTTTAACTCCCTCAGTCAGAAAAGCCCATTTTAAAAATTATTTCTTTATGTAGGTCTGTGAACACAATAACTCAAAGAGCTAGACGAATGAAATTTGGGGTGTGCTCGTTTCGCTTAAATTATTGATATCGGTGGAATTTAGGACGAAACATAGATTACGATTTTATATATTTATACTTAAATAATAAGCTGTCATTCTTTTATTCTTTGGTTGTCATTCCTTTATATTTAATTTTAATTTTATTTATTTCATGTTGTGTTCTTGAGAATTCTTCAATTGTAACAAAAAATGTTATTTTTAATACCTGAAAGTTTCTTCATTCTCTTAAATTGACTAATAAAACAAGAAAATGAATTGAATCATTATTAATGCGCGTTTCATCTCAAATGCGATTAAAATTGTTTCTTTAATAGAAAGTAACATGAAAAACACGCAACTAAATTTAATGATTTTTTTCCAGATTAAAGTACTCAAGGAAAATGTTTAAACTCAGGGTTGTTACAACAAAATTTTGTCTCTCCTACCTCGTTCGCCAAGGAAAATGTTTAAACTCAGGGTTGTTACAACAAAATTTTGTCTCTCCTACCTCGTTCGCCAAGGAAAATGTTTAAACTCAGGGTTGTTACAACAACTACCTCGTTCGCCAAACGAATTAAGCCTAATATATTACCATATTACGATGCTCAGGAATAGTGGTTCGAATCTCCTTTCAATTTCTTAAGTACTTTTAAATATTTTTTAAATGCCAAAATCTCATATACCTAAATTTCGGGTTCAAATGTATTCTCTCAAATATACCATTACGCCGTATTCAAGAGATTGTACTGTATTTCAGAAGTATTCGCTCCCGAAAACACTAAAGAACTCACTTATAAGAACTTCTCTACTTGTTTATGTATATGGCACGTTTTCCACCCTCAAGTTTTATTAAACTAAGAAAATTCCGTCTGATGATGAAGAAACCTTCCGACTTGACCCGGAAGACGACGCCATTTCGGAACTCCACTCGACGTCATAAACAAAATTAAATTTCCCAAATATCCCAAGACCTCCGACGGTTATCGCTCTAAAGACTGACTAATGAAACTGGAACTGAGACCTCTCATGATGAAAATAAAAATAATAATGATTCTGGCCGTGGAAATCTCGAGACGGATATGCAGGCGATAACGGGAATGCCCTGGGCTCGTCCCGAAATTGGGATTCCAGACGAGGATTGCGTTTTCGCTTTTCCTGATTATTGAATTTTAAAGAACTGCAGAGGAAATTCCCGGCATCTCCTTCTCTCTCCAGTAAGAAGAAGGAGTAATCTGCGGTCTCGGGGAAGTATGCACCTTTAAAATTTATCTTGCCGTTCGGCCGTCGCTGGGGAGGGGGGGGACAAAAAATTCAAAAAAGACAGAAAAAAGGAGAGGGAAAACCGGATGAAAGAAAGGAATCTTGAGACAAGTGGAGAGTTTTGAATTTTAGCCGACTGATTACAAAGTCGAAGAGGGGAGTTCTTAAAAATTTGGTGAGGCAAGAAATCTCTCATTATTTTTGAGTACTTCATCAAATATCTTAAATTTCAACTCTTCAACTTGAAGCAGTCGATGGAAAAAAAGGAAAAGATCGAAAAGATGGAAATGAGGAGACGAAATAAACTTGGCAACAGTTTTAAAAGTTTACTTTTCTATGTGTTGTTTTATAAGCTTCATATTTAACTGTAAGTATCTTTGGCGACCTGCTAGTTCTTGCTTTATATTATTAATATTAATTTTTATTGAAGCCCTAAAAATATTCTTACCAAATTCATCATTTTTTGAATGTCCATAGTAAACTTTCCCATCTCTTAATAACTTCAGAAACCACAAATACATATTAATCACTTTGACCACATAATGTTGTTTTAACAATTATTAGGTTGAAATTGTAGTGTGTTACATATTGAAAAGGCTGGAGTAATATCTGACAGAATTTTTCGATTAAACAAAATTCTATACGTTCCATTTTCTTATCTCAAACCAAAACGATGTTTATAAATAATAACTAAATAATCCAAACAAATTAACAAAAATTAATTTCATTTTAAAATATTAATGATCTTTTCTTTGTATCAAGCTTAAAAACATTTTAATGCACTATTACTAACACAAAGCCTTTTATAAGGGGTTAACTAGAAGCAGGTGATGGAGGGGTAAAATAATGTTGCAGCACGAAATAAACTTGAAACTTTTTTTTAACTTTCAGTTTGCAACATAATGATTTAAAATTGTTATTTAACTTGTTTACATTTAACACAATCCACTTTTGACTATCTGCTATGCATGCCAAGTATAAATTTCATTATATCACCTAAGAAATCTGCAATTTCTTAATGTTTTGCTAAACCAAAGATATTAATTATTAAAGAGTGATAAAGAAAAAAAAGTGTGCAAATGCAATGTTTTAATATTTAACCCGTTAAATACCCAAATTAAAGCTTAGATTTCATTAAGTTCCCTTTAAATCACGGTTAAAACATCAGGATTAAGATAACTAAAGTAAAATTATATTCCGTAAAGAAATCATTTCATTTTCTTTTATCTTTTTGAAAAATATAAAATGAATATCTGCCGATTTTTTCAAAAATCTTTTATATAATTATTAAAGATTTTTAAAATAAATATTTCTTTCCTTAGTAAAGATCTTTACATTACCTGAGCACAAATTTAAAATGACATTTTGGCTTCAAAATACGGCTGACTGGTGGTATATATCTGCTGAAAATAGTTTAGGAGTTTGTCTAGCAAGTCAATATAATCCCAAATCAAAAAAGGAAAGCCATCGGTTTGGTCATGAAAGTGAAAATGATCAGTCATGAATGTCTTCAAATGAGGAAGTTGGGCGTTAATGGGTAACCTAAATATTGAAGCAGAGAAAGAATGAATACGAATTTAAATAT
>BGPR01026127.1:0-21770 GCA_013235015.1 Araneus ventricosus | reverse complement strand
CCAATCCCTTTTCCTTCTACAAGGTGCATAACAGATTTAAAAACTAAATTATCAAGGTGCATTTGGCTTGCATTATATGAGCATGAATTCACTCAACTAAACTATCAAAAGTTATAATATGAAATAAAAATCTATTTTTATGAATCAAATAAAAAATATAATTTCCCCTAATTAAAAACACCGTGCTCAATTTCTCAAAAAGTCATGTTCAATGAATTGCATCCTGAACATCACTTTTTCTTTTCAAAGAATGTTTTTGCACATAATAAAAAATCATTGAATTTACTTTCAAAACTGAAAAGCAAGTAACTTTTCCATCTTACGCTTTTCAGATACTTTGCTTTCAATTTAAAATAAATGAAAATGATAGTTTAGATTTCTTTAAGGATAACATAATAGAAAGCCGACATTTCAACTGAAAACTATATAACAAAAAATCAATCTAAAATTGGCTAACTAATACTCCTCTACTTTATTTTAATGTGTTCATACATATACTCTTAATGTAAATAAACCCTTTAAAATGCCATTTTTTAATAGATATTTTAAATAAATTGGTGGGATTGAGATTTATATACGAAAAAAAATTGATTAAACTTATTGCATGAAAATAATTTGACTTGTTCATTAATTTGATTAATCAGTAATTAAATAAGAAATAAAGATAATTCATAGTTTATAATAAAAAACTGAAGCAGAATATGATGAGAACTTACACAAGCCTTCTTTTCAGCCATAGATCTTGTCACATTAGTATATCAAAATAATAATTAATTTGATTGTTTAAACCACATAATGTGATCAAAGTACTTATTAATATTTTTTGTGATTTTAGAAGTTATTTAAAGATAGCAGCTCTAATCAGAAGTGACAAAATAGCTTACCATTGTCCTCTAAAAATAGATGAATTTGTGCTAAGCATACTTCCAATAGCCATAGAAAAGGTTAATGTTATAAACTAATGCACGCAAAACCAAACAATATTTTTTGATTGTAAATTCTATTAAGGTCAATTAAAACATTTGATACCTTCTATGCTTACACTTGTAGATGGCAGGGAATACTCGTGAATTCATTACACTCATAATTGGTAAATTATTATCAGTAACAGTGAACACGTTAAATTATGAATTTGAAAGCATCATTTGTTACATGCATGTATAAAAACTATAAAAATAGAAATACTAGAATGAGTTTAGGAATATGATTTCAAATCACTTTCTGCAATATTGGAATGTTCTTCTATCATTTATTTATATTATTAGTTTTGAACTTCCAGTTAGAAAGGATAATTTGTTGCTTATAAATATTCTTTAGCTGTAAAATAGAATGCAATAGTGTTGTGGGTTTTCAAATTTTTGTTTTTTTTCTATTCATACTTTCAACAGTCTAATAATTTTATTGCGCGAAAATTTAATTAGTAAGGAAATATATCAAGAAGAAGCCGGAGCATTTAATTTAAAGGAATAAAATTCATTCATATGAAAAATTTTGAAATAAAAAAATCATACCATAAACTATTGAAATAATTCATTTAATAAGACCAATAAACCACTAAAGTAATAGTATATTTTAAATAAAAAGGAATTTCAAATATCAGATAAACTTCATTAAAAGGTGACCAAAACTCGGCTTTTAATTTTTAAAATTTTAAATATTTGCAAATTCATCGAAAACAATAGTAAATGAAAAATGGAATTTCAAACAGTTAGATGTTTTTGTTTTTCACACAAAATAAGGTAGAACCCAAAACTTAAAAAAAGAAAAATGATATTTCTGGGTGACATTTCTTCATAACATAAAAATATAAGGTCAGACGAATGCTAAGCAATAAAAAATCTCTGAGTAAACATCAATTTAAAAAAACAACCAATTAATTGGTATAATACAAAACTCAGTACAAAATGAAATAAAAGTACCCCCCACACACACACTGGTGAAGATTAAGTACGAGAGCAAAGTTTCCTTTAGGATTATTATTTAGTCTTATTCTGTCCATGACAAATTTATGTAGGCTTGCAAAAAGGCATGATAAAGTAACATTCATATCAAGTATATCTATCAATGTAAATTAATCTGTCAGATTAAAAAAGAAATATTTTTTTTAAATACATCAACCTTATAAAACTTGAATTATTTATCTTTTACGTATGTTATTCCCTCTCTGACAAACCATTTTGAATTCATAAGAACACTGAAAGCAAGACAGGACAAAAATTTTATATCATAAGTAACAAAATATTGCTAAAGTACAGTGGCGAATACAGGCGGGTGGCTATTGGGCTGCAGCCTCCTCAGAGCTAAACCAAAATTTTTGATTTCATTTAAAATCACTACAACTGTTTGTTCTTAATTTCCCTTTTAAAAAAAAAAATTATAAAATGTGATAACATTGCTTTCTGGCTCGACAGGCTTGAAAAATTTCCTACTTTTCTAGTCATTCCACTTGTAGCATTGACGCGGTCAACAACATTTTTTGTCTAGTTATTTCATCGTATTTTTTACTATTTTATCGAAAGTATTGTACTGTTATTTATGATTCTTATTGTCAGGTGAGTAAAGTCTGTAAAGTTAAAGTGTTTGAGGTTTGACATTCGCCATGACGATACAAAATTTTTATGACCTCAGACCCCGACCCGAATTCTGGATTCACCACTGCTAAAGTATGTTAATGCAGGAAATGGAAGAGAAACATTTTAAAAATACTTAAATGGCATCTAACAAGAGTACTATCAAAACTGTCTATACAAGAAATAAAAAAATACCTTAAAATATAATAAAAGTAGCATAATTTTTTTTTTAAAGTTCTTTTAAGGCTGGATAAAATATTACAAATACATATATAGATATATATCATCATTCTATAGTGCATTTCTTGAAAATAATAACTTCCAGGTTACATTTATTATGTAAATGTATTTCTGTCATACTCTGTAACAAAGTTATGTATAAACCGAACTATTATTTAGTCTACATTTTCTTATTATATTAACACAATTCAACATCATTTCAAAGTTTAAAAAATACTTTTAATTTTTAAATACAAATGATAATGATGAAAATCCAGAAAATAATTCAATATCCTTACAGATATATATCTGTAAGGATATTTAATTCGATTATTTGACCTCAAATAGTTCTTAAACGATAAAAGCAAAAAAGAGAATTTTTAAAATAAACTAGTAATAATTCGCCTGTCTAATTAGCCATTACAAAATTCACCCCAATACAATTTTCCAAATGATAACAATCCTTTTGTTTCCTTGTCATAATTAAATTAAATCAAAGGTTACTGTTGAGGTGGCCTTAACATAACAAATTAAATATATATGTGTATACTAATAATGAAACAATGCATTTTCCCACTTCATTTCATTACAATGAAAAACATCAGTGTAAATTAATTTAGTAAAGTCATTCAATAATCAATTACTAATAGTTAATTTTTTCTTTGTTCATTTGACATAAAATCAAAATGTAGCACTTGTCACAAATACATATACTATAAATAAGATTATACTTTGCCGCGGTTTGTGTTTGCTAATATAGACGAATTTTCATTTACTTTCATTTACAAAAAAAAAAATGATGCAAAAAACTAATAAATGGAAACAGAGTTCAGACAAAAACAAATCCAATTTAGGATGATTTACCTGTCTCGTCAACGAAGTAATATTTTCATAAAATCAAATATCAAAAGAACTAATTTTAATTCCAGGCAATCTACAGTGTTTCAACAACTTCTGTATTATGTATTAATTTTGAAACAATTTTTTTTTTATCTGGCTCTACTCCATATGTTCGGTTTTCAGCTACCAAAATATTGAGTGTGTTTACATTAGAGATAGCTCATTCCACAGACAACATCCGTTCCATCAGAACGTAAAGTTAGTTGCGAAACCACAAAGTGAACGTGTATCCGGATCCGTCAAAAGACGAAGGATAAATCCAAGCTCCTACCAATCTGAGGATTTAAAATTTTCTAAATTCAGTTTTGGCTACTGTTAGCTACGAGCGTTTTTCTGTATTACCCACCAAATTAAATTTTTCCCTCATTTTCGTCTGAATTGTTTTTTCCAGTCATTCTTTGCCAATCTAGCAACAGTTTCTTTGTTTTTAGGTAACGACGAGCAACGGAAATAAATATTAACTTTACCTCTTTCCCCCATAACTTTGTTTCTTTCTATTTTTATTCACCGTAGCTTTTCCAAATAGCATTCAGAGACCAATTTTCTCTCTTTTCTAAATTTACACCAATCTTTTTTCGGTTATGTCAAAGTCTACATTATTATGTGGCTGTGCTCTGTGTTCTGCTTTGTTAGAAAATATATTTTCTCACAAAGCGGAACTCCGTAAGCTTTAACTGTTGCCGTTGCAGCCGGATTAGGGATGGGAAAAACCTTCCGATTTTTCTGTTTCGGTTAAGCGGTTTTCTTCGGTCATTTTTGTGTCCCGGTTATAACCGGTTATTTTTTTTAAAAAAATCCATTAACCGGGTAAAAAACCGGATCGGAAGATAGGTTCGATTAGACTAAAATTTACCAAGTTATGAAGATTTGAATTTCATCATCTTAGGCAATTGAACTCATCATTTATTTTTCGATTCCCGATTCCACTGATCATCATGGGTGTCGTCAGTGGGGGATCCGGAAGCGGCCATGGCGGGCTAGTCAACAAGTGGATAAATAAAGAGCAGACGCAAATTTGAGAGGGCCTTCATTACCCTCCTCCGATTGTACAGCCAGGTCGTGCCCAACCCGTGCCAACCGACTCTAACGCCACTCCTGCGGATGATCCGCCGTGTATGTGGCTTGTTGTACGTTAAATCGTACGTCCTCCAGCTAGTGTGGTGCGGTCTTCATCATCTGATCGCTGTTCAAAATTATAAGGTCCGTCCAAAATAGATTCAAAACGGTACGAAAAACTGTAGCTTCAAAATGGGACGTTAATATTACTAAAATAAATCATCATCTATTTCATGTAAACTTATTAATTATCATCAGGGGTGTAGTGGAGCCGGAACGCCGTTCCGGCACTGCTTTATTTTACGGGAAGTAAATAAGAAAAAATTGTGAAAACGTCCTCAAACAGCTTGATTTTCGTCACTCAGGTTAGAGCGTTCCGGCACTGCTTATTTTGCGACTACACCACTGGCCATCATCATTATAAAATTACAGTAGAACCTCGGGAATCCGAACCTCAGGAATCCGAAATTTCGGATAATCCGAACAACTTTTTAAAATTTTCTGGAAAGTTTTTACTGAAAAATGAAGGGGAAATAATAATTACAATCAGAAACAAAACTAATGTTTATTTCTAACTTAAAAGAAGTATTCGAATGATATTTAAGAATGAATACAGCATCTTAATTAGTAGAAATAAACCCAGATATCTTCTTTTCACCCTCAACTTGCGTGCGAATCGCCACATGCTCTTTATGTATGTCTTCACAAAGCTCCCAGAGTCAATGCTCTACTTCATTTGGTATATCAAGAGTATTTTACCAAATTTTCCGGATAATCCGAATTCCCCGGAATCCGATCAAAGGTCATCCCTAATTAGTTCGAATTCCCGGGGTTCTACTGTATTTGATCGTGCTAACTTACAATGGATAAATTTTATATTCCAAAAATAAAATTGCTTTGGAAAATGATAAAAATAGCATGCCTTATATGCTACTTTTGTAAGTTACAATTTTTTCTTAAAATTTAATAAGGAAAACGATAATTTTTTAACCGCTAAAATTTCAAAGAATACATTAAAGATTATATCCTGATTATTTCACTCCTGATTAATTCAACGTAATAATTATTTACTAAATAATAATAGCTATATTAATTTTGTCATTTTTACGTGGTGAATGCAAAAATTCCCATCAAAAATTCAATGATACAGTAAAAAATAAACATTGAATAGGAAACGCAATTTTAGTATTCATGCCAATTTACAAGCATTAAAGGACCAGGGGTCGATCCAGGTTTTTTTAGGGCCCATTTTTGTGGGCGGAAAAAAAATATTTTTGTGGAAAAAAAAAATATTTTTGTGAAAAAAATTTTTATCATGTAAAACCTTAATTTTTAGCAGTCATATTTCCATATTTTACGCTTAATATCAAAAGTGTTTCATTGAAGCAAATATATGCAGTAATTTGATATAATACTGAAAAAAAATACTCCTATATATATTTTGTGCAATGCCTCATTCCAAAACTTTTAAAAAAGAAGTCAGATTAAAAAAAGGGACCGTTTTCGTGAATTTGAATTTTGTGAAGGAGCCATTTTTACGAATTTGAATTTTGTGAAGGGGCCGTTTTTATGAAGTGGAATTTTGCGAAGGGCCGCTTAACGGCCCCAATTTTCGTCTGGATCGACCCACGAGGACACATCCTCGTAATTCTACATATGTTTATAAATTTGTTCAAGATCATCTCGTCATATTTCTTCATATATGAAACATAATGCTTCATGGATGGAAAAATTCGTTGATGTTTAGCCTTAAGATATAACAAATATGTATAAAATTGCACTTGACATTGTAATCACTATTAACTTAGAATAACAGAACAAAAAATCGTGATAGCATACCCACCCTGAATATATCCTGTCAGCATTTGTCGTAGTATGCTAAATACTACAACAAATTTGTTGAGCATTAAACAAGTTTTACAAATTTTCCAAATGAGGAAAACTAAACAAATGCAATATCCATTTGTTCGGAAAAGACGAATTCTAGAAACAGATACTGAGTGTGTATACATTCAGATTATCATCCTAAACTGCAGAATCTAATTGATATTCAAAATCGCAACACCATTTATTGCCTTTGGAAACAAACATGACATCGGATTAATTGGAGAATAATTGGGAAAGTATTTTTGGAAACTCATTCTTTTTCTCTTTAAAAGGATTGTTTGCGATGGAGCAGAGATTTACATTTTTTTATGATTGCATTATCACATGCATTAAGGTTCACTAAACAATGCCTCTTTTCCAAAATAATTTATTAATTAACCAAATCTCAGTTACAGAACCGTTCTTAATTTATCCCGATTTGTTTCCAATTACCCCAGAGACTATAGGGTAATTAAGAGCATGTGTTTCAGCTTCTGATCAGAGTAAGGAATTAATTTCAGGAGATTACTTGATTAGAAACTGCTGTATATTGCCTCGATATACATTTAATTGCCTTTTCCCAGTTACCACAAAATACTATTTTTTGAATGTTTTTCGGCAAAAAGATCTTCTATTTCATGGAATTTAAAATATAAACTATTATAACTATTTACTATCTTCAATATGTAGAGTAATTTATAATCATTCTAACTCGAATTTTATCGGATAAAGTTGAATAACTGAAATGACTGAATATTATGAAACACAAGAAGGAAATAGTTAAATACCAATAAAAACTAGTAGAAGCAGACTTTCAACTTGAAAAAGAATGTTCAATCCACTATTCTACTAATTGTTCTTTGTCATTTACACTGCCTGGGAAACGAACCATATTAGCACAAGATGCCCTACATACTCATACGATATTTCCCTACAATATTCATACTTTGAGCGGCATTCAGAATATCGTAGCAACATCGTGGAGATATTGTTGAATATCTTGTGCTAATAGGGAAATACTTATTTCCTACAATCTATTTGAAAGATAGGAATAGGGAGTATAGCTTTTAACTGACTTTCGGGACCCTCCAAACCCCCAACAAAAAAATACTTGTCATTCACCACCGAAACAAATTTTGATTTAGCCAAATTGGTGGTCTTCAGACCTGTCACATTCAGTTCGCCATCGCCAATTCTTTGAATCATGTAGACGTTCAAACAATGGGCCTTCATTCTGGCTCCTCCAACGTTATCGATCAAAATACAGTAGAAACCCACTAATCCGAAATTCCGTTTAATCAGAACCGATTTTATTTTCGAAAATTATATGTAATTGAAAAGATTACCTGAAAAGATTTAAATATACGTACTAAAAACAAAAAAGTACTTTTTCAGAATGCATAATTTTGTACACACTGAAGAAACTAATGCAATAATTCAAGGATCACATTTACATTTAATAAAAACACATTACATTAACACATCACATACACATTTACATTAACGATCTTTTGGGGTGAAGAAATTTGTCAGATTTGTCTGACGAAGTGATGTTATTCTCGACGTCAGTGGCGAATCCGGGGGGGGGATATCGGGCTACAGCCCCCCAGACCCAAGCCAGAATTCTTGATTTTATTTAACATCATTGCAACTGTTTTTCTTAATTTCTCCCTTTAAAAAAATAATAAAAACGTTTCAACACTGCTTTCTGGCTTGACAGGCTCGAAAATTTTCCTACTTTTGTAGTCATTCCACTTGTACTTGTAGCTTTCACGCGGTCGAAGACATTTTTTGGCTAGTTATTTCATTGTAATTTTTATTACATTATCGAAAGTATTGTATTGATCTTTATGATTCTTATTGTCAGGTGAGTAAAGTCTGTAAAGTTAAAGAGTTTTGGTTTACTTTAGCCTTGAGGTTTGACATTCATCACGACGATACAAAGATTTTATGACCTCATCCCCCCCTCTCCCTCGACTGGAATCCTAGATTCGCCACTGCTCGACGTGGAAGCAATATTATGCCAACGTCGCAAACATAATGTTTGCTAATGTCGCATTTTCACTCTGCTTTATATATCGCAGTGCTATTTCTAGCGCATTTGCAGCTTCAGAATGTGAAACGAGAACATTCTCTGGCTCATCAGTGTCTTCTAGATCAGAGTCATCTTGTGGCTTATTATTAAATAATCGAAATATTTGCAGACAATTCTGTTTGGTTCTAGACTGCACTGGATATTTTTCTTACGTTGACATTAAACTTTTTGTGGGCGGTGTTTTCCCAACTAAACCATATCTGTAATAGTTTGGAATTCCTTGTACGAACGGAGGTGGACGAACATTGGCGATGGAACATTTTGTGGACGGATGAAGCCAATTTTAAATGAAAATGTCAATACCCATAACTGGAGGATTTGGGCCAAACAAATCTCCCATTTTATCCACCCAGTTCCATTGCATTCTTCCCGTTTGGTGTGGTATGACAGCTAGTGTCATAATTGGACCATTTTTCTTTGAAGAGCAATCGAGAGCTGGGCTTGTGACTGGCACCGCGACTGCTGGTTGCTTAGAGTTGATGTTAAGACGTTTCGTGATACCTGAACTTCAGCAACATGGCATTTTAGACACCACGATTTTTATGCAAGGACGTGGCTCCACCTCACCTACTTGTACCTGTGTCAGTTACGTATGCAACATTTCACGGATGACAGGATTATAGACCGAAACTTCCCCGTTTCTTTGGCCATCAACCTCTCAACCTCTGCGACTTCTGACTATGGGGTTACCTCAAAGCCACTGTTTATGGTGAGAACATAAACAGTTTGGTGGAACTGAAAAATGCGATCACAGACATGCCCGTAACATCCACCTGAAACACTTAAGCATCGAGTGATTAGGTCGGCGTAAGTAGGTTCCGGCCCAGTCGGCAAAGCCATCCCTTCTAAATGGTTGGCCACCTAGATCTTCCGACTGACGAGTTTCAACTTTTGGCCGTGAGCATACTGGAATTTAAGAAGTAAGTGCGATCAACCAGCGTCTTTTGACAACATTGAAAGAGGAAATCCTGAATTATGTGTCGTTCATACTAACAGACATATTGCATAATTCAGTAAGCAGTGTGGTTCATCGTCGAATTACTGCCCTTGAAAGACATTACTGCACCAAACGCCTTATCCAATATATATTGCATCTCTCCACTAATTGAAGCACCAAATAGTTACAGATCTTAATAATTTATACTGTCAATAAATTTTGATTTGGGGAAAATAATCCGGCTCCATTTCTATCTTTTCTGCGCAAATGACACAGGGAAAAATGTTTTACGAATAATTAAATTTTACTTTACGTAGGTTTGGGATCACTCCATTCAATATTTTATTAATTAAAAATAACCGACAAAAATGCATCCTTTCAGCTTATTTCGAGATACAGTGGCGGAAGAAGAAAAAAATCGAATCAACTGCATTATTCTGTCGTCGTTCATAGCATTTTAAAACAAATGGTACCATTTTACAAGAAATAACGTATTCTAAAGGATTTTATGATTAAAAATTTCATAAGGGGGTCATTTACATATTTAAAATTGCACTAGCTTCAAAATTTTCAATAGCAACATCCATTTTTGATGATATAAATAAATTCCTCATCACAAAATATTCAAAGATGTCAATTTTTTTTAATATACCATTAATAGATCAGAAGATATATGGCATTTTGTATTCTAGATAGAAAAGAGGCTGTCTCCATATTTAGATAGTGAAACACGCTGCTTGCGTTTAAATGTCGGTGGTAGAATTTAAAATTATTTCGCACTTTAAACGCCATCTTAAAAGTAAGGATGTACAATAGATAAATACTAGATGCGTTACAAAATTCTGCAAAACTGAAATTTTCTCCAAAATATATGATTTTGAACTGCAAAACTTATGATATCCAAGAGCACTAGAAGTTTTGCATCATTATATATATATTATAACTATTTTCCCATATTATCTTGTGAGCACGATAACTTGAGAATTTCGGTTAGATTTTAATCGGAGAGGAATATGGTGTAAGGACGGTTAAAATCTCGGTCGAGTTCGTAGATGGGCTATACAGCTCAAAGGGGGTGGAAATGGTGGGGTGAAATTTTCATTTCTTCATAACTCTATTACGCTTGAAGATAGAAAGAAAATTCAGTTAACTGTATTATCTCCTTACAATAACGCACAACTTTTATATTGAAAGTTTTTTTAATAGCTACAATTGCTTAGAAGTTATTCAATAAAAAGCGAATCTTTCTCATTTCTCAGGGCAAAAGGAATCTACCTTCATCGACCTTGTCGACAGGCATTTTTTTTATATCTCCACCTAAAAGAAAAGGCCAAATTGGCGATTTTTTAAAGACAAAATTCATGTCAAATAACAATTACCTGAAAAGTAATGTTATAGAAAATTTAATTTAACTTCAAAATTTCTCATATAAGCTGAAATTTTGCATGGACTTATCAAATGGCTTTCTGCAGCGATTACTGTTAAAATTTGGAAGTGTTGCCACTCAAAATTATTTCAGCATCAAATTTGATAAATATTTCGTTTGTTCAAAATTATTTTAAAATCAAAAGTATGAGTGCAGAATGTGTATAATACTTCATGCTATTACATCAAAAAACGTCTAGGTCAATAACTATATTATTTCTCAAGATATCAATAAAAATTCAAAATTTTATTTTTACAATAGAGAATGAAAATTTTATTTGCTTAAACTTTCTAACCAAATATAATGAGGAAACTCGGTATCCGAGCATAATTTTTGATGAAGTTTTGAAATCCAGTGATAAAAATGGGTGTTGTCATTGAAAATTTTAAAGTTAGTGTAATTATAAATATGTAGACAATCCCTTATGAAATTTTTAGATATGGAATCATTTAGTAGACGTTATTTCCTGAAAAGTGGTACCTTTTGCTTTAATATACGATGAACCAGTGGCGAATCTAGGATTCCGGTCTGAGGGGGGGGCTGAGGTCACAAAAACTTTGTATCGTCGTGATGAATGTCAAACTTCAAGGCTAAAGTAAACCAAAACTCTTTAACTTTACAGACTTTATTCACCTGACAATAAGAATCATAAAGAACAATACCATGCTTTCGATAATTTAATAAAAATTACAATGAAATAACTAGCCAAAAAAATGTCTTCGACCGCGTCGATGCTACAAGTACAAGTGGAATGACTACAAAAGTAGCAAAATTTTCGAGCCTTTCAAGCCAGAAAGTAATGCTGAAACGTTTTTATTATTTTTTTAAAGAGAGAAATTAAGAAAAAACAGTTGTAATGATGTTGAATTAAATCAGGAATTCTGGCTTGGCTCGAGGGGAGGGGCTGTAGCCCGATAGCCCCCTACCCCTGGAATCGCCACTGCGATGAACAATGGCAGAATAATGCTAGGTGGTTCGTTTTTTTCCACGACTATACATTAAAACAAACACAGTAGATAAAATATGCAAAAATCTATCCTTCAGATAGCAGATATGGGCCAAACCATTTTGAATAAAAGGGAATGGAAAGTTTTCTTTTGTAATGAGACGAGATGACTCATGCTTGGGATATTCATATCAATATATGTGGTATATGTCTCCTAATGTATATCCATTATAAACTAATATATATTCCAGTCCACTTGAGTTGAAATTATTTTTTGGTCGTCCAGCTGGCTTTACATTCAGATTATCATTTGCATTGAAATTATTATTTAGTTTCGAATAATTTAGCCAGTTCTAGTATGTTTTTAAAAATATAACCAACTCTTATATATGTAGGAAATGTATTTTTTCCCGTCTAGCGTAAAAGCGTAAGTTTAATTCCTTCATAATAATATTTTTTCACTTTCCGTACAAGCTCCTTTGAATAATTGTTGTGTCAGCGGAAAGATATTGTTACAAACATGGAAAGTCGCTTCCCAGCAATGGGAGTCTTATGGTTGGGAAGAGAGTTTTACAAGGTTAAGCATGGACTGACCTCAGCGACAGTTATGGCACCCTGACCTTGGCGACCATTTTGGCGATTTGGCGACAAATAGATGATTCCCGAAAATGCAACCCTTTTCTCGATATTTCTACTAGGAAAGGGAATACACGAGAAAACACCATGTGACGTCACGGCCTGTCGGAGAGAATATTTAAGGACGGCATTTAGATCAGAGGAGCGTCTTGATCGACTGGGATCGCCTTGGAGCACGAATGTCTTTGGAGTTCTACCCGCAGTGCGAGCTGAGCGCTATTGAAGGTGCAGTTATGGTCTACTAGTTATTTGCTGACTGTTTGTGTTGTTAGATAACAAAGTGCTGAACTGTTATTACCTGCGAATTATTGTCTGTTTACATTGGTAATCTGTGCAAGAACTCTTGTTTCCTGTACCTGTGCTACGTGTTTTTCCTACATATTTGTAAATAAATCTTCATTCTCCCTTATCCTGCGTGTTGGACTGTTTACATCATACACCTACAGTAAGACATTTGGCAACAATATCGAGACATAACGAACACGCGCTCTCTCCGTGCTAATCGGGTGATGCGTAGGTGTTTCTCCGTTAAAAACCGAGTGTAATGTTTGAATCCGGAGAGATGGCTTATTGAAATCAAGAAGAACGGTCATGCGGTAGATTGGTGAGCGTAACGAGCTAAGGGGGTATCTTCCCTGCTAGCACGGCGGCGATGGGCGATGGCTGCTAACTAACCTTTTAAACGTGGTGTAAGTTGATATTTAACTAAGTAACTAACAAACCCTAAATCTCTCTTGTCTAATATGTAAACAATTCATATTTGTAAATACCTTTCTCATATTATGTTTTATAAATAAATAATTTAGTTTTAACAACTGTTTTCCCTCCTTTATCTTTGGTGCATTTTCCCCTAGAGTGCCCCTGATCTGAATATTTTTCTACATATAATGGCAAGTATTCCATCTGCTATTTAATCCATTTATAAATCATTAAAAAGCAGATGGAATTACTTAATACATTCAATATCAGTTTAGAAAAGTGGAGAATGTTTAATATACTTTTATGATAGTACAAAAGAACATTTTCTGGGGTTTTAGGAGGGAAATTTCATGTCCTTGTTGTCATTTTGGAATGCTTCTTATGAATGCCGTCTCTGCACAATCACAATACTATTAGATAAAGTGTCCATATATTAAAGAATTGCAGATTGGCGCAATTAAAACTTGATAGTAACTAACTCTTTCTGGATTATCAGAAAGTCAAAATTTTAGTGGGTCAATGCCAGTAAATTTGTTTCAAGTCGATGGAATTTATATTTTATCTAAAGTCAACATATAAAAGTTTCGTTGATAATTTTCGTAATTCGTAGTTGCTTTGTATTGGACACTACATGTTAGAAGGAAACCAAATTTATTGCTCTCATATTGGAATGATAAGATGATTCGGCAAGCAGTGTTCAGGTATAAAAATAATTAGCAAAATTTTAATTTCCCCCTTTTATTGTCTTTGTTCTTGAATGACTACGGGTTATTGTGTTCTTTAAGAGACCTATACTAATTTCTTTTATTGTTCTATTCTATGGTACTATTTTTTGCTATATTTTTATTATGAATACTCGTCCCTGCATGCTAGCTACAACTATTTTTATATGTTTTTCTTATACTCTCTACTGTTATTTTTCTAGCATCATTTCCTTTCATTATTATTTTGTTTGGTTATTAATCAAGAATATGTGTGTAGGAGATTAATTGTCAAATTCAGAACTTTCGCAACTGCGATTGCTTAATTTATCATAGATTTTATGAAGCAGTGTATGCACCTTATATTGAAAAGGATGCACTTTGAATGTCGACTATGCTGGCGTTCTTCGGAACTGTTAAAGTACGAAATTTGTATACCCATAAGATCTGGTCAAACTACCAATTATTATTACAGTTTTCATAAATATTTAACCATTAATGTTCTACATTTTAATAAAAATGATCCAAAACACAATTTTGAGATTAAAATATTAACTAAGTACTTATACAAAAAAGATCCACAAGTTACAAGCAAATCCGCATGTGAAGTGATCGAATAACTGCAGTGCCTAGTCAATTGTTCAGCAGATTAAATAAACTCTTTTCGGAAATAAATTAAATACTGATAAAGGAAACTTACCTATATAATAATTAGGGACTGGCTTGCAATAAATATCAGCTTTTATCATAATTAAAAAAAATCTCCAATGGCGAGCTTGACTTTTGTGGTGCTAAATTCACAAAAATATGCACTGTGCTACGAAATGAAACACTGTGTTTTTACTTTCTCTCCAGTCAGGGTCACAGCGAAACTGCATTTGCTTTGTGGTTAACCTACTGAATTTACTCAATGCAATAAGCTTTAATTATATGTCTTTCATCCTCACTGGCTGGAAATTTTTTCTTGTTGACACATAGAAACATTTCCAACATCAGATAGATAATACATGGTTATTAAAAGCAATTGCATACACTAAAACATGAAGAACCATGAGTTTCCTTGTAATCAACAATAAGAAGAAAATCTTCGAAATTAATGTTCCGTTTGAATACGTAATAGTTGCCAATTGTGATTTCTCTTGGTCACATGTGCAACATCTGTGAGGCAGTCCTTTTCACACCAGACTATGAGAAGCATGTTCTCAGCGTTCAGCATGTGTGTTCGATACACGTGGCCATCCAGATATTTCGAAATAACTTATGTTTTCAAATCATCGGGATATGTCGTAGCCCCTGGTTTAAAGCCTTTTTACAGTGCAACAGAGAATGAACTAAGGTACGTGTCGAGAATACAACAAATGTTACCCGTGTGACTAACGCATATATCAGTAATCACGTACACAAATAAAACTTTAAGCTTCCTTTTGAATTGCGTTCACACCTTTTCTTCCTATCCTTGAATAACTTTTTATATAACTCTGAATAACTCTATATAGATTCTAAAATGTGGTTGCCAAAGGCATGCCTACAAGCCTTAAAACATCCACAATTACTAATAATTCCAAGCCTAATATTGTGAAAAAAATACGATTAGTTATATTTACTGAAATTAAGATTCATGATTTTTATCAATAAGACATATCAGAATGCATTAAAATACAAGCAATGCTTATTATTTGGAATATAATTTGACATAATAGACTACTCAAGAGAAAATTTTTGTTAAAAAAGAAGACGAAGCAAATAGTTAAATATATAATTTTATTACAGAAATGAAAGACGCATATTAACATAAGATCCATATTCATAGACTGATTGCCAGAATAAAGTAAACAAGACTTATCATGGCCCTTCACATTTTGCATAAAACACAATATACGGACAGCCCAAAAAGAAGCATACACAATTCTAATATGTATCACATAAACAATGAATAAAATAAAACAAAATGTCAAAATTAATTAAAATATTTATTACAATCTGAATGAAAATAATCATTACTTTAAATTATGAATTCACCGAAAGTCAATCCTGGCGGAATTCTGGTGAGCACATGGATACAACGGTAAAAAAGAGCATAAAATTTCCTCTAGTCTCACTCCATTTTGAAGAGATAAATTAAATATAATAATTATAACTCAGGAATAACTATAAACGGTGAGTAGACTGCAGCCATTAAGACACAAAAATAGTAAATGATATAAAAAGTGACGTTTACCATTCCATCTGTCGATATTATCAGCACAAACTAGAACAATAACTTTATTCGGTTCGAAGATTTCTGATAACTTATAAGAATTTATATTCGTATTAATTAATTTTAGATTTCATTGTATGTTATAATCTCCAAATAAATTAATAGGAAATAAAAATCATGCAGTTTATGGAAAACGAATAACGTTTGGAGATATTCTTGTAAGACAATTTAGAACTGATAACCGATGCATAAGAAATTTAACTTTAAAAACCCTGTGAATCCAGTTAAGGATTACAATAATATATTAACTAGAATTATTTTACTAAATAAGCAATAAATATAACAAAGATGAATAAGAATATACAATAGCTTTAATTATGCTATAAAATGCCAAAAATAAAAAAAATGCCCATTTTCTAGAAAATCTTCAGTGTACTGTTTCATTACATCTTTAAGTTCTACTATTCATCTTTACCCTTTTTGTTAAATGACCTGCGCAGAGCAAAGCATAAACTACAGTTTTGTCTTTGAAATTTTAATCGCACCTATTCCAAGAGTAAATTTATGAGAGCTGTTCCATTTAAAAAGGATTTTCTTTACGATACAAAGCCATACTAAATAAATTCCATAATTAAAACACATCATTTTTAGAATATAAAGAATCATTTAACTACTATTCGTATATCTGTTAAGAACATGTGAATCTTAAACTTTCATAAGTTTTACTTCATACACTGCTGTGGACGAAGTGTGTGTGCTAAGGACGAAGTGGTGAAATTCTCTCAACAGAAAAACCTGCAGGCGGAACAGACCAACTGATCAATCAGGGGAACGATAGGGGTCAGGTACAATAGGCCATGTGATGGGGGAGAGTCAGATGGGTAATAAAGAATGCTGGCGTCGCACACTCAAGATCTACCCCGAAAGGTATTGCATGTCGTTCATCGGTTTGAACGACATCAAATTGTTGTCTTACAAGGAGAGAGGGCATGACTTGGGAAATTCAATTCGGGATGAAACTTGGCATATTAGTAGCATACCATTAGGGTGTTCACCCATTAACCTAAAAAAGTGCAATGACCAGCCAATTCGGAGGAACTGGCCCTCAAACTTCCGGCACAACTTATATACCAGTAACTCTTAATCTAAAAAAGTGCAATGACCAGCCAATTCGGAGGAAATGGCCCTCAAACTTCGGGCACAACTTATATACCAGTAACTTTTCACAAGAATCAGCGCTTAGATAGCTTAGATGTCAGTGTGCCCGCCTAGCATTTGCTAGGTCCGCAGTTCAGTCCTGGTTGCGGAATTTTTTTTTTCAAAATTATTCCATATTAAATTAAAAGTTTAAAAAAATATTTTAAAATAAAACTTTAATTATTTTTATGCAGAAAATAACTTTATTTATATGATATTTGAATTACAAATAAAATAATAAAAAAAATAATATATAAACACTTAAATAATTATAAATACATCTTTAATGGTGATAAATATTAACTATAATTAAAATTATCATTCTAAATTCATTGAAAGTTTTAAATAATTGGGTTTTTATATTCACAAATTCTTCGTTCTTATTTTATCTTGGGAACAGTAGAGAGCAGATGTTAATATATTGAATACATATGCAGATGGTCCAATATTTTAATGATGGAATAAAAATAGCAGAGAGCAGCTGTTAATCTATTAAATGCGTAGACAGATGGTCGGACATTTCAATGATTGAAAAGGGACCCATGGGTAAATGTTTTTACTGATTTTCGTATGAAATTCGTTTAATGAATTTATAAAATTTATGAGTGATGAAGAAGACTACAAAATATCTTTCATTGATGTGGGTAATTGTAGTTGTTATTTATTATCTTTAAAGTTATATTTATCATTTTTTTAGTACTTATAAAGCAAATTTACCAATAATTCAATTATCATATGAATAAATAGTAATTTTATGTATATAAAAAAGTAATATTTTAATTAAAAATATTTAAAGATTTCATTTAATTTGTAATAACTTTGATAAACTTAAAAAAAAAACTGTCAATCTTTCTAATGCAAGATAGATAATTTTTAATGTGAACGAAGACACAGATCCAAAGGAAGCTCTTGTGAATAATAGTCATTTATCAATTGAGCAAGGTGTCAAAATATTTTTTGTTTCCAATGTTTTAATGCTAATTATTATTCTGGTTTTTGTATATAATTTAATGTAGAAATATACAGTTACTAGTACAAAATGGGAGATAAAATGAAAATTAATTAACAAATGTAGAATAAACTTCTAAAATTTATGAAGGATAATGCCTAAACAAAAATGTTTTATGATGCGAGTCATTATAGTTAATATTTATCACCATTAAAAAAGCATTTATAATTATTTTACTGTTTATATATTATTTTTATTATTATTTTATCTGTAATTCAAGTATCATATAAATAAAGTTATTTTCTGCATAAAAATACTTAAAATTTTATTTTAAAATATTTTTTAAAACTTTTAATTTAATTTGAAATAATTTTGAATAAAAAAAATCCGCAGCCAGGACCGAACTGCGGACCTAGCGAAAGCTAGGCGGGCACACTGACATCTAAGCTATCTAAGCACTGATTGCTTCAGAAGAGTTACTGGTACATAAGTTGTGCCTGAAGTTTGAGGCACACCCTAATGGTATGCTACTAATATGCCAAGTTTCATCCCGAATTGAATTTCCCAAGTCGTGCCCTCTCCTTGTCAGGACGATATGTCTGGATAAAGGCATTACTTTAGATAATACCTCGATGACTTTATCCAAGGTCCAATAATTGAGAAGTTGGAAGGAGTTAGAAGTTTGGTTGAGAAATTCGGATCGCTCACAGCATCGTGTCGCGAATTTGGCGAGAATTTCAATCGACAGAACAGCTGTCCAAGGGTTTAGTAGAGTTTGTTTCCAAGCGAAAATATTCAGCACATCGATTGGACCGCAAAGTATCCAGACTTAAATTCAATTGAAGATATAAGGGACATTCTCCGAAGAGACTTAGCATCAGGTCACCAGCCTTCAGCAACGATTGGCGCAACAAGAGGAATTGGGCACAAAGCCTCAAAATCTCGTCCTCAGAATGAACAGACGATGAAAATCCTAAAACATAGTCAGGGGTGATCAAATTCAAAACTAAGGTCTAGATTTTTCTCGCCAGCCGCTTGCCACATGGAAGTTTTTATCTTCTGCCCAGTTACGCTTGAAGCTAACTTTTCAATACAGTTCTTTGGATTCCGTTTCTGGAAAGTTAACTTCGACTTACCTATATTCTAACACTTTGAGGATCTTATGGTATGATTTGTGTCTTTTTGGAATAATTCTGCACGAGATTAAATTAGAAAAACTGCCTTGACCTTATTTATGGCACACTAGTGTATTAAAGAATTCATATGACGCCACAGAAGAAAACTCTACCACTAGAATAGACAGACAAACAGGAGTTAAATGGTAGCCCATTTTCTTACAGCATTCGGCAGCGACTCGCAAATGCTTGTTGATTTATTAATAAACTAGATTATTATGAAATATTTTTAATAATAAACTAGTTTCCTCTGAAAATAAATAATAATCCCATAGATATCCATTTAGACGTTCCATAGAAAACAATTATAATTTAAATAATTAAAATAGACTACCATATCTAAAACATTTTCTCAGTCCACAACTTTATTTAACATTCAAATCCTACAAAATTTCCTTTCATGATAATCATTAACCCTTAAAGCTCTCTTATTAAAGAAATGCTTTAACCCTCTTGATTGCGTATTTTTTAAAAATCAGTATTTAGATTCAACGTTTGCAAGCGTGATGAAATACCGTTGAACCAAACAATTTGTTATTCATATTGAAAGCATTATTAGTATAATATGATCCAACGCTATAAAAGTACTAAGAAAACACATTAGGTTGTGAAAACTGCCAGACACAGCACAAAATACATTTTCTTCCAATACACGGAAATCGCGGGATATGCAGTCAGAGGATTGATACAATAAAGTGCATGATTTAAATCTCATCATAGAATCCTGGCTTGAAAACGCTTTAATACTAGATTTTAAAAAAAACAATTACGTAATATGCATATACCAACGTATTATATTACTTGAAGTGAAATGAATCAACGGTAGTAGAATGATGGAACCTGTCAAGTGACTCAAGTAATTTGTAGGGATATAACACATAGCGATTTGGGCAAATACCAAATTTTTAAAAACATTTCACTTTTGATTGTAAATGAGATATTTTTCAAATTTTAAATGAAATAAATTAAGATTATATAAAATTGAGCTTTTATTATTTGTATATTTTTTAAAAAATGTTAATGCCTTTATATATATTTCTATTATTTTAAATACCTTAATTCCAATAATAAAAAACTCTCTTCATTTTGGGATTGCTTCAAAGAAATAAAAGCAGAACATGACAATGACAAACA
This sequence comes from Araneus ventricosus, assembly GCA_013235015.1. Lineage (NCBI taxonomy): Eukaryota > Metazoa > Arthropoda > Arachnida > Araneae > Araneidae > Araneus > Araneus ventricosus. Next base: position 1,067 of record BGPR01026127.1, on the reverse strand, counting down.
CAGAAGAGAATTGAACAGATAAATTAAAATTACTAGAAGTAAATTCCTATTTTCATTAAAAAAAAAAAAATTGTAATAGGTATGATGGAGTTTCCACTTAATTCATGGAACAAAAATACGAAAAAATTGCCTAGGTTAGCTTAATTACACAGTCACATGCGAACGTATTCTGTTTCGTATGCATACATAAATGTTTTTTTTAAAATTCGATTTATAAGAAATATTTTACTACAATGGCCACACGCAAACGATTTCTCCTTCGTATCGCCCGTAAAAGCATTTTTAAATTCGTCTGGAGGGAAAAATCAAATGCATACGAAAACGCGGCAAAATAAAAAAAAAATACAAATATCGCATGCATACGACTTCTCTGTTGTATGAGTGACCAGATGCTTCTTTAAAGCTGTTGAATAAAAAAATACTTTACAACAAAAATCACATGAAAATTATTTATCTTTGGTATGTGTCAACAGATGTGCCTTTATAGCATTTGAACAAGAAAATGTTTTGCTACAAAAATCACAAGCAAATGGTTTCTCTTTCGTATGAATCAGTAAATGTCTTTTTAAATGCGGCTTCAGAGAAAATGCTTTATTACATATGTCACATGTGAAGAGTTTCTCTTTCGTATGAGTCATTAAATGACTTTCTAAATTGGACTTCTGAGAAAATGCTTTATTACACAGTTCACATATAAACGGTTTCTCTTTCGTGTGAGTACGTAAGTGCATTTTTAAATTCGACTTATGAGAAAATGCTTTATTACACATGTCACATGCAAACGGTTTCTGATCCGTATGAAAACGTAAATGCATTTTTAAACTCGATTTTTGGGAAAATGCTTTATTACACACATCGCATGCAAAAGGTTTCTCTTTCGTATGTGTTCGTAAATGTATATTTAAATAATCCCGGCGAGAAAACGCTTTATTACAAATATCGCATGAATACAGTTTCTCTTTCGTGTGTGTCCGTAAATGAGACTTTAAATGTGAATTACAAGAAAAAGCTCTATTACACAGGTCACATGCAAACGGTTTTTCTTTCGTATGTGTTCGTAAATGTAC
>BGPR01026126.1:0-21771 GCA_013235015.1 Araneus ventricosus | reverse complement strand
CAATAAATACCTAATTATTGTTTATATCGTTGTCATGACGATAGGAGACGGCTTCGTTTCCTCTCGCGTCACTATGACGTCACGGTGACGTATTCCGGTTAGTTCCAATGTGGCACATTGGTGGCGTACCGTCTATGTGAAACGCAATGTTAAAAAAGTTGCCATTAGTGTCTATGGGAGTGAGACCTCTGATTCTTCTTCTCTGTGAAACTACGTTTCAACCAAAATTCCTTTCTCAAACGTCGCAAAAAAGTTTGCTGGCGCCACCTGTTGACAGTATAAAGAACTCAACATTAAAACTATAAAGAAAGTATATTGAGAAAGAAATAATATTTTTTTATATAAATTTTTTAGAACATTTTACTTATATTTAATAAGACTTTTAGAAAATTGAAAGTGTGATTGAAATAACAGTTATTTGGAATAGATATTAAAAAATAGCAATAACAAAAATATTTGTTACTCAAAAAATCGTGGATTATACATAACTAGTCCTGTAACACTCCACGGGTAATTTGAGTACAACCTTCATTTTCGTTAATTGCTCCTCAGCCTATCGGTGGTGCAGTCGCGAAATAAGCAGTGTCGGATTCTCTAAAAGCAGTACCGGAACGACGTTCCGGCTTCACTACACCCTTGCAGCCTATCCCGTCACTAAAAATGCATCAAGAATTGTTTATGGTGTAGACATTTAATTGGTGTCAGATATATTGAATATTTCAACGCTTTCCATAAGGCCACTAAGGAAATTATGGGCGGACAGTAAATTACAGGAAATTTTACGCCCCCTTTTCTTGGATGACGGTTCACACTTCTGTCTGAGGAGTCGTCGTAGGAGTCCAGTGGCGGACTGGCGAGGTTGCCCGCTTGCCCGATGGCAAGCGGGTCCCCTTAAACAGAAGAGAATTTGGGCACCCAGGAATGTGCGGGAGAGAAAAAAGAACTCTTTCTCTATAGTAAGCTTTTCTAAATCAAACAAATAAAATTACCCTTCGTTGGGGATTTATTGCCGTCGTAATTCGCTCAGCCGAACAGCGGGTGGTCGAATCCCGACCCAAGACACATACGCAATTACAACTGCCCGTAGGATCTGTGAGTTCTCTGTCCACTTCCTTTGACCTTCGGATCATTTACAGATGTTTCTACAGAATATTGCAGCCATCGCACAAACCCTCGGGCTATTGGAACCAGGGCCATATTTCTCTGATACTGTATTGGAACAGGGCACCTCTTCTGTCCAAAGTTGAGCCGCAATACTCATTAAGAGTTTTTGTTGGTTTCGGAAGCCCCCGGAAAAACGGAAGGAATTGCATCCCTTTGTTCAGAAAGGGCGCGGTTCTTGTGAGAGATGGCTATAAGAGGTACTTTTTTTCTTTCTTTTTTGCAGTTTCATTTTACTGTCATAAATCTGATAAACAAGAAAACTCGCCTGTAAGAAAAGGTTTTCTTGGCTAAAGCTGTGACTAGGACACTAAATGATATCTATGAAAAGACGACACTCACGCTTTTCTTTGTGCGGTCGGGGGGGGGGGCGGTTAGAAGCGTAAAGTGTCCTCAGTCTTATTGCTCTGTCTTTTATGAAAAATAATTGGTGAGGAAAGTGTTATTTCTGTTTTTAGTCGTAAGAGATTAAAGACACACACTCACAGACACACACATATGTAGTGTATCATGCAAAAGGAGAGAAAAAAAATTTTGAGAGGTAAGCCGAAATTATAATTTCTCTATTTTTACATTGCTTTTGTAGCATTAAACACTAACCGCATTCGGCTACCAACCGGCTCGTCCATTTTATTAATTGTCTTAATTTGTTTATATTAACAAACTTGAAATTCGACAACTTATTTAATTTTTGTTAAGTAAAAAGTATTAATTGCTACAAAAGACTGAGAAAGAAATTTGTTGTACAAAGAAAAAAAAGAAAAAGAAAAACAGTAGATTGGAAATGTTTTAGCATTTCAGATTAATTTTGATGTTGCATGTGTTTGCGTCTAATGAAACTAATGGCATAAGTCTTTACATTCAACTGTTAAAAAAGTCTAAAAAACACGAGATTCAATTAAGATTTTTTTTTAAATTTTGCATAATTATAATCTACAATTATTGCGCATTATTAAGCTGATTATAAAGTGAAAATGTAACCTCACCATGTAAAATAAGTGAATTACATATTCTCCAGGAAGATTATCTTTCCTTAAGTGGAAAGATGAGCTTAATGCATTTGCTAAAAAGTAAATTTATTACAATAACATAGAAAATCTATCAAAAACAAAATTGATTTGAAGTAACGAAGAAAGAAAGAAAAAAACTGGACTTAAAGAGAAAAAAACTGGCGAAACAATGAAAATGGACTGCATTTTTTAATGCAACAAAAGTAGTTTTTTACATTATAAGGATGTATTTTGTACAAATCTATAGTTTTACTCGATCTTCATGAAATTTGGCACACATGCTCTTCAAAAACAGATGAAAATAATTGTCAACATTTTAAAGTTCAAAAGTAAATTGAAGTGTCAGTTACTAAAAAATTAAGCAAGATTTTGGGGTTTTATCACAATATTTTCAAAAAATACTATCAACAAAATGATTTTTGAATTACTTATAATTCAAAAATATCTTTTTAATGATACCAGTTTAATTACAAGTTTAGGGAGGACCACTTCCGCTAGTTTACAACCGATTGGAATCAAAATTGGTCACAGATCTACATTTAAGATAAGAAGATCACTATCAAATTTCATTTATCTTAGCCAAGGGGTTTAGGAGTTATCGCGTTCACAAGTATGTAATTTTACAGACAGTCAAACCTTTGACGGATATACTGACCTACATTTCTCATGATAAAACTGTGCACCAATCTGTATCAATCTAACTATTTAAAATTCTTAGTTATCGTGTTCACATTAACGCATACAGACAGACTTCCCGCAGACTGATTTTGTCCGAAATTTGATAGAAACCCACAAATAATGTGTAAAGATCAATCACATACCAAATTTCATCCATCTAGTGTCAATAGTTTCAAGTTATCGTGTTCACAGACGCGCATAATTCCAAAATTGTATTTTTTACTTTCTCGTATACAAAGTTTACAAAGAGAAAGTACCCAAGTAGCACAAGTCGTTGGCATACAGTTGACCCAACGTTGCCATCCACGGTTGGCCAACGGTACGGATTGGCACTCTGTCTTACGGTTACCCAACCAAGCATTCCCCAACTTTGGCCCAACTGAGTTGCTAACTGTTGGGCCAACCAAGTTTTCTATATGAACCTACGATGGCCCAACGAAGTTTTCTTATTTTTTAGGACTATATACACCTACATTTTCAAAAAAAATGGAATTTTGAAATGCGGGAATTTTGGAAACATTGGTGGGAAGCAACTATTTTGACAATGTTTGCATGACTAATAAACTGCTTACTGGAAGATTACTTTTCCTTTTTTTAATGAAATTATACACGTATACAAATATATATGAATACTATATTTTTGTGCATAACTTGTAGAAGTTGGATGGAAATAGAATCTGCATTAATATTTTTTATTAGCGTTATTTAAAAAAAAATTCAACCAAAAATAGTCTGACCACTTCACATTATCAGGAAACATCAACATGCCTTAACATGTAATCTGTAAACTAAAATTATCATTAGACGACTAAAATATTACATATTCGACTAATGAAATTCCGTCAGTTCTACATAACGTTTTGTATTAAACAGTGCTGTTATCACTTTAATGTAGCTTAGAGCATTTTAACAAAACAATTCAAATTACATACTTTAACATGGTAAAAGTCAAAACAATGTTTTGCTTCAAAATGAAGTTTGAAATTTTTAGATATTTTTGTGGCAAATTAATAATATGTGACATTATGCACAATTATTATGATTAGATCATTTCTATTTCTGTAAATAAACCGAACATAAAATACGAACAAATTTCACAATTTCCCCCCCCCCCCCGGTCTTACACCACATGTTAAAGCATTACTCTCAGTGTGCATGTTATATTTTAGGTATCCTTACGGCAGTATTCCGCCTCTTCAATCTTTGCGTCATAAAGTTTTAATTGCTTCTGTGGAAACCCGCACCTTCGTTTAATGGAATCATGTTCCTCAGTCACGACTGATTTGGATAATCAGTACTATACCATGTCAATTGTTACACAAGAATTATAATTTTCCCTAATAAATACTTTTTTTCATAGTACATAAATTAGAATCTAAAATGTTAGGGAAGAAAAGCTATGTGAAAAAAGAAATGCCATTTGTCAACTTTAACAGTTTTCGCTTTATTTTAGATATAAAATAGTTAAATACATCTTACTTCAATGTATACAAAATACTTATTGAAAAAATGTTAATTTGCAGTAGCTTTAAACTCAATACTTCTAGAACAAATTTAATAATTTAAAATTCATACTTCATGTTTAGGACATATATATTAAAATGTAGATACTAAAGAGTCACTTATAAACATAATCATATCATGAATTTAAAAATAAATTTTAATTATGCCCAGCAAAATATAAGATGTGTAGAAGTACTTTTTTATATAAAAAACCTTGACTTAAGAAAAGTTAGAAATAAAATCACAAACAATTAAATACATACATCAGAGAAAGGAGGGTAAGAGTACGCATCTAGTGGAATTTTCGTTATAAAAATGAGAATTGAAAAGTTAGAGCCTCGAAAATACACTGAATCATAGTTTATTAACTTAGAAAGAAGGGTGAAAAAATGAAAATATTAGCTTTAAAAAAATATATATTGCGAAACGCAAGGGGAAAAAAATGCCAAATGCATACTTTTACCCCACGTGGCGGGTAAGAGTACGCAGGACGTGAGGCCAAGATTACTCAGTAGGGGCCTGGCCGAAAAAGTCGAGGTTTCTCAGATCTTTTCTGCAACAACACTTTTACAAAATTTCAGAATTATAGGGTAATACCTTCTGCTGCCTCAACGGCGCTGAATATTGGAAATTAAAGGCGCATTTTTAAATAAATACACGTTTTACTTATATCATTATAATGCGAATAGAAACTTGATTAAACCTTTGAAACATACAAAATTACAAACGCACTATTTTTCTTAATAAAAAAGCCTAAAAAATAGCCTAATTCAAATATTGTTATTTCCGAAATTAAGAAATCATAATTTTTAATATTTAAAAATAGTAAAAATCATAAAATTTAAACCCGTAATTCATAAAATATTGCTTCTGATCTCATTTTTTTATAATAATAATAATAATGATAAAATAAAATGCAAATTTTTGTTGGAATGGCTGCTTCAAATTACAGAGCGGATAACAGTACGCATATCTGCTCTGTGCGTACTCTTAGCCGCCGATGTATTGCCTCTCTAAATCGTCCATAGATGACCGTAGCATTCACTAAAGTTAAATTCTAATGTGCCCTCGTTGTTCGGAAGGGAACAAACCTCATAGTGATATTTACTTAGAAAGCAAGCATTAGTCCTTTATTTACACAAAAATTAAGATTTCTTCACAGAAAAATTACATGCTAACAGAACGAAATCATATCTTAAGTGATAAATAAAAGACAGCAAGGATGAAAATAATAATTACGGTCTCTTGAGAGATCTGAAAACACATGTGTTGATATAATCACACTCGCTTCTGCTTGCACTGTTGCCAACAGGGAAAAAAATCCATGCGTACTCTTACCCCCACTTTCCTTTCATTTTATTTATCAGCAAATTAACATCACAATTTATCAACAATTTGAAAAGAAATAAAATGGTACTGAAAGTTACAAAACAAATAAAACATCTTAATTTATTTTCCTGCATTTACATTACAAAAATTATTTTTGCCAATAGTTTTGTTTAAACTGTACCGTAAACATACATTGATATTTAGTGCTAAACAAAATTGGATGATGCCTTTTAAGTATTGGATTATGACTCTGCACTTTTTTAGAACTTTTTTTTAAATATAGTGTAGTAAAATAGTTCTTATTTTATAAAAAAATACAACATGAATAAAATAACTGTCAGAAAAGTAAGATAAAATTATAGCATCCAAAAAATTACATATTCATATAACTATTTTTCATTCCAAGATATCTCCCTCCATCTCGATTTTGCAGAATCGGAACCAATTTGTCATCACTCCATAAATTTCGTCAGTGTCAATAGCTGTATTTCTCTGAACAGTTTCTAAATTAAACATCACACAATTAAATCCTTTGTCCTGTGATATTAACATATACAAACCAAAATAAAATAATTTAGTTTTCTTTTACTTTTCGATAACAGAATAAAAAAGCTGAGTTTTAACCACATTCCCTGGAATTTTAATAATACTACATTTGTACATAGACCGAAGCCTAGGAGTAATTTCAAAATATAACTTATTTAGTGGGATTTTATAAATCCATTTACATTTTAGTGTTTCAGCTTTAAAAAAAGAAAAAATTAATAACAAATAAAATCCAGAATTTATTTGACTGTAGCTTTGAAATAAATTAAGTACATGGTTTCTACACATAGACAATCTGGAATAGTATACAGTTTTAACAAGTGACATATATTTATTATCCGTATCCCATATAGGATCAGGTGGGGTAAAGTGGTCATAAAATCCACATTTTTTAACTTGGGTGGATTATAAATATAAGAATTTTTTAAAATACTTCACATTTTTAGGTTGTTATTTTTCATTACATTATTCAAGAACACATTGCATTAAAATTTTGGAAAAAAATAACTGATTTAAACAATTTTATTACACCTTCTTTCTGTCATGTTTTTATGACCAATTTACCCCATGGGGTGGGGTGAAGTGCGTAGTACTTGGGGTAAAGTGGTCATAATTTAAAAAAGCATAAAAATGTATTATGAGTAAGTAGAGTTTTTTAAATATTTAACAAAATGCAATATAGTTTCAACTTTAAAAGAAAATCAATTTATTTGATGAAATTATAAATTTTTAATAACCTATGATCAAAAGTCTAATCAAGAATTTTAAGGATATTTGACTCTTTCATTCCAACAATGACAGGATTTTCAGGAAAGGTGTAATAGTCTCAAGCTTAAATATTTTATGTACAGCAAATCTCCTATTTTATCAAAAACCTGTCCAATAAGCTCATTAATTGATTCCCCTTCATATTTTGCAAAAATCCCACAGAAATACTGTGATAAATGATTATTTGTAATTGTGGTTTCACTTGACTGAATAGACTACATTTTCTGCTTTTAATTAAGTTTGTCTTTCCATATTTTTAACTGTTTTGTTGCAACTTTCTTTCGTAGTTATTTTCTATTATTTCTTCAATCAAACCTTCATTATTGCTTTTGCGTTTTTTTTTTTCTTTTTCTCCCCTTCTCTGGAATCCTATATGGCCGCTTTATGTATAGCTGAAACAGGTGGTTATAAAGTTGTAAGTACAGCTCATGTCAAATCTTTTAAAAGCAGAACTATGCACAAGCTATACTTGAAATTTCACCATTTTCTAGATTTAAATTATCTGTATGAGATGGCCCTGGTTCTGAATTTCCATTCAAATTGATAGTAGAGACTCAACTATGGTAGGCTGAACATCTATTTCTGATGTTATAGTATGCTTCCTACTTCTTAATAGGAAACAGCCCATGGCCTTTAAAATCATTCATTGCATTTTCTGGAAGAAGGCAGACTATAAAATAATACAAAAACATAAATTTGAATTAAAAAGAAAAATAAATAAAAGAAACAGAAAAAGTAAACAATAATAATAATGATAACAATACACATTTTTGCGCGCACAACGCAACAGCATTAAGTGATTGCATCAACAAAATTTTCCTAAAAATAACACAACAAAAACTATAGTATTAAATAACAAAGATTCTCTAAAATATTGAAACACTTAATAAAAATTAGAAATTAAAAAATAATGAAAATGGAAGAAAAATTGGAAAAGAACTAGAATGGCGAACTCTTCAGAGTCCACACGCCATTTGTAGTTCTAAATTGAAAACATTTTCTGTAGAAAGGAATGACAAAAGTCAAAATTTCATCCTTTCTGTGGTCTGAATTTGTCCAGCTACCAAATAAAGGAAAAAAGAAAAATTTAACAAATTCCCTAATAACAAAATCAATAGAGAGAAAAATGAAAATATTCACCCTCTTTCAAAACCAGAGCAAAAACGAAAGTGACGCTATAAGATGAACAAGAACAAAGGAATCAACAATCTAGAAGCTAGCCACTAGCTCTATCTATGTCGAGAAATTCGAACTATTTATCAGGAGAACAAAAACTTTTTTTGATTAAGTTATTAACTTTTAGGAAATTATAAGGATATCCGTTGTCTTTTAAGTTATTATTTAAATTATCTAAGGCTTTAACAAAAGTAGAGTGGTTATTACAAATGTGTTTAATCCTATTAATCTGAGAAAAAATAGAATTTTTTATAACTTTAAATTGAAGACATGTTTGAAAATTACAAAGTGTAATAGCCTTGAAATTAAATTCTTTTCTTTTATCGTAGATTCCAGTAGAGACATCTGAATTCAAAATGTCAATTTCCAGATCCAAAAAAATTTCATTTGTTCAGTTCATTATTAGTTTTGTTTAATTTAAGTTCTTCTGGATAGCAGCTATAAATGGAGTTAACATTATTATAATTAAACACTAAAAGGTCATCAATGAAATGAAAACCAAAAACAAGTTCATTTTTATTTAAATCTCTCTCAAATGAGTGAAGAAATATATTGGCAGTGCGCTAGAAAAACAACAACCCATAGGAATTCCTAAAATCTGTTTTTAATTCCATTAAAAAGATAATTTTCACATATATTAACTCTGCAAATTTCTAACCATTTATTTTTATCATTAAATCAGTATTAACGTATGAATCATATACATTTGAGCACACTTCAATTAATTTATTGTGTGGGAGGCTAGTAAAAAGATTTTCCAAATCAAATGTATTAATGTTATAAATTTTATTTTCTTTGAGAAAGTTCAAAATTTTAGTGTTATTGTCAATAATGAAGTTCTCTTCTTCGTTGATTTTTTTAAGAATAATTTTTAGAAATTTAAAGAAGAATTTGCCAAAATAATAATTATAACTACCAGTGCTACAAGTAACGAATCTGAATTTTAAGGGATTTTTATGAATTTTATAGTGGGGAAAAGTTAAGGATAGTTTAATTTACTGGTTTTAATTTTAGTTTTTTTAGCAAGTGATAACATTCTTTTATCAAGTTCTTTTTTTTGCCAAATTTGATTAATTGATACGTATTATTTGAATTATATTCATTAAGAATAATTTCCTTGAAGAAAATTTACACATTGTGCAAAAATTATTTCCTGCCTTATCAACTGTGGTAATAATAAATTTACTTTTAAAATAATCAATTTCTTTTTTAAGATGCTTGTTGGAGAAAATACCTCTATTAAAAATTTTACTTTTATTTTTATATATTCTATTTTTTGTCTCCATTAAGATTCGCTGTTTCCATTCTCCAAATCCTTCAATGGCCCAAAGATATTTCCTGGCAATATTTGCAATAAAAATATCTAAGTATCGATTAATGGAATTAACCTTCCTAATTTGACTAACTTTATTCCTTAACCTAAATTTAGCTCCCTTTATCATAATATCTCTAAGAGACTTGGATTTAACAATATTCATATTACCAGTGATAATATATCCCCTATCTTTATCAATAAAATCTTTATAATCTTCTTCATAACAATAACAGTGTGTATTGTTTATCTCATTTAAATTTTTACAAAAAAAATTATAGTTGCAAATTTGCTTTTTAAGAGTCCTTGAGAATTTAAACACAGTTGAAATAACAGAAATATCCTTAACAGAGGAAAATATTTTTTATTGTCATGTAAAATTTCAGGCAACTTTAATTCTTCAAACGAGATATCAAGAAAATTAATAACACAAAATTCCTTTCTCTCAATTTTTTTAATTTTAAAGAGAAGTCTATTATTTGTTATTCCTAGTTTAAATTTTACCAGATCCAAGAAGATTAATATTTTAGTTATTAAATTTTAATTCCTCAAATTTGTTATTAAAGAACCATTTAAGTCTATTGTTTCTAATTTTAAATATATAATGTTTAATTTTTATCAATATTATCCAAGTTATGGTTATGGTTACATAATTCCTGAATTTTTTTCATTACAATAACTAAATTTCCTACCTTACCATTACCTCTTTTGAATCTGAATTTTTTATCACTTGTTGTGTTTAAGAAATTTTTTAAAAATGTTGAATTTTTTATAGATACAAATTTTATTAAATCCACTGTAACTCTCACTATTTAGTTTGCTGTTAAGTCCATACGGGAAGGGAGTTTTAAGGCTGCAAATGAACAAATTTTCTAGATCAAGTCTGTTATGAAGATCCACAATATTATCCTCAAGGATAAAAAAAACAGTTTTCTCGAAACTGTGTTCCAGGAAACGAATAAGCTCATAATCATGAGAATTGTAGTTTCTAAAATTTTTTGTTGCTGATCTATGCCCATTAATTCTAATATTTAATTCTGTTCTGGTTTGACCAATATAGCTAAGGTTACATTCTTTGCAGTGAATTAAATAAATTACATTTTTAATTTTACAAAAAGCCTCTAGATCTTCGTTATCCATTCCCAATTGCATTTCGCATGCCGAAGGACATGTCTTACATCTAATATTGCCACATTTCCTAAATCTTTTTAAATGATCCGAGTTCAATACATGTGCAAGTAACTCGAAATCCGTTTCTGAATAGTATATATATACATATATATTATCAATTTACACAAACATGCATTATATTAACAATATACACAAATACAAAAATTAAATAAAATTACCCTATCTGTGATCATACATTCGAATTACAAAAGAAAATTTGACTTAAAACTATTAGCATTAATACTTATCAAAACTTGAAAAAGACAATCCTATTTGAAATTCCAACAATCAAAATAGCCAACCAACCAGGACTGGTTTGTCGCATTAATCTAGATTTTGTGGTACCATCCCTCTGCGAAGCCAATTGTTGGACAAAGGAAAATGGAGAATATATCCCCAAATCATCTCAAGATGAGAAAAAAGAAAATATACTATTAAACCTAATATTAACAAAGATTTATGTAAACACACCATTATACTACATACTATTCAAAATTTAAATGTATCCGACTTATGTACCTAACCATAACACAAGTTCCGTATTTAAGGGAAAAATGTTATTTTTGATTCAAGATTTTTAATAGAAATATAAAACACTATAAGGAATATTAATTTTAAATTAAATTTAACCTGTTAGAATAATATATATTAGATATGTCTATATATAAATAATAATTATTAATTATATGATGTAATCAAAATCTTTAAAATAGTGGCGTCATCTACCTATGAAATAATATATTAAAATCTTATTGCTAAATATATCAAATACGATCATATCAAGGATAATTTAAGAGGAAATTTAATGGGTGAATAAATAAAAAGAAATATGTTAATTTATTGGTGTTAACAATTTCTTATTAATCTAAGCAAACATGAAATTTTTAGGATACCCATATCTCAAAGCTTTCTCAAGAAATGCACTAATATGGGACTGTTGACTATTTTTGTCTGTGACTATAATATTGCATCTTTTAACATAATTTAATACAATATTTTTATATATTAAACGACTTATGTTACTATTCCAAAATGGAGTGCTGGAATGAGCTAGTTGCGCAAAAGAGATTCATAATGTGTCCCATTGACTGTACAGGTTACAGGACCCGAAGGACCAATCTCCTCGAAAAAGAAAAGGCCAACGATGAATGCTACCGTAAACCCGCACCACACAGTGACCTTTTGATATTGAAGAGGCAATGGTCGCATTTGGAACGGATTCTCTCTTGCCCATATTCTGCAATTTTGAGTATTGACAGAAAATTGGAGATGGGCTTCGTCTGTCCGTAAGATGTTCCATGGCCATGCATTGTCCACTTCCATTCGAGCAAGAAATTGCAGGGCGAAAGCGTCTCGTTTCGGCAGGTCAACAGGAACCAACTCCTGAACACGCGTAATTTTGAATGGATAGCATTGCAGGATGCTTCGTAAATTTTACAAACCGTGCTGACAGGCATGTCTGAAGTCTGGGAAATTCCCCGTGCACTGCAGGTTCCCAAAGCACTGCTTGACGCTTCCTGCAATGCTGTAGCCACATCCTCCACTGACGTCGAAGCAATTGCTTTCCTCCCTCTGCCACATTTCACGTCAAATGAATCCGACTCTTCGAATTTATCAATAATCGTCTTCAGACCGAATGTAGTCATCGGACCAGAGTCGCTTCTTAAACCTTTTAATGTCCGGAATTTCTTCAATACAATTGCCGCACAGTCACCGTTCTTGTCAAAACGCTTCACAAGCGGAGCTCGATCCTTCAATGATAGAGTCATAACTAACTTCTCAGACGCAAAATAAACAGTAACTGCATGTTCCGCGCCTTTATATCACAAGTGTAATGTGCGGTGCACATGTCACGTCTTTTAATTAGCATCTTAAAATTAGCACATCTTTTAAAGCAATCGTTTTTTAGCATCTCATCACGAGTACAGAGCCATCTATCTGTCCATTTTTGAACTATCTTTTTTTCTTTCGCAAAACAAATTCCAATTGCTTCACGTATACTCAGATGAAATATCAGGTCATTCTGGCCGGTGGTTCTTTTTTACAGCCTTTTGAAAATGCAACTTTAATTATAATCGCACTATATATAGGATTTGCCTCGGGTAAAACAAAAAATCCCACAATTAAAAACAATTTAATGTTAGGCTGGGGTGTCTGGAGGGGGTGTTTGGATTCATGTAATTTTGTTAAATAATGAGGAGACTTCAAATTAAAACAATTAACTTTTATTTAACATTTAAGGGCAAGTATTACAGGCGGAAAAGATATTTACAGTAGAATATACAAAACGGAAGTTAGGAGAAAACATGGTGGCATAGTTGAGTTAACTATACTAACAGGACTATGAACGATAGAAGATCATTAAGATATTTAATTCACGAAGATGGTTATTTGACATGCTTTTAATAGTTAGTTTGATTACTTCGATTCGAGAAAAAGGAGAAGAAGTGTGTTAAAGTATAGTTACCATAGCGTTGACATTTTTAATACTCTACGAAGCGAAACGCTGGGAGTCTGGCGGCTAAACTTTAGAAAATGTTAAGTGGAGGAAAACCAGAGAGAATATGCGGAGTTGAAATTGTGCGTGATGGTTTTATTCGTCTCTCAGGGCGTTGGTTGAAACGTATTTGGAATGGAGACCCTGGCGCCATCTATCGTACAACTCTGATTCAGTTTCCCTATCTCACAACTCAGGTTTTTTTTCATCCTTTGCTCATGAAGAAATATCTTCAATGACTGAATAAAAGAAGATTGGCTCAACTAACGTCTTTTCCTTGACTCAGATATTCGACATTTCACGTTTAATCAAGATGCTACATATATCTCAGATAGCACGTACGTTTGCAACAAGTTTGATTTTTACTTGATACTAGCTTGTCATGGCAAATTTTCCGTGTCAAACTTAAAAAACTGTGGCAAACTAACAATGCAGAATCGTCACCCTCGCTTGCAAAATGAGTTTGCCACAAGTTCACCGTGACAAGTAGCGCCACCCGTCCTTTGCGATGAAAGCTTGCTGTGAGTTTGCAAAACAAGCTTCCTGCAAAGATGCAAAGATAGCACAATAAAGAGATAATTATCTTTGTCTCTGTTTTAAAAAACATCCGATTTTTAATAGCATCTCCTAGACCGTCCTTCTTTTCATTAATTCAATAAATCAATGATAATTTGTGAAAAAACTAACTTTTTTATAAAAAAAAATTTTGAAACATTTCCCATCTTTTTACTAAATATAGAACTCGCAACTTTAAAAAAAACTATATCGCCTTTTTCTTAATATTGAAATTTTAACGTTTATAAACAAAATTAAACCTACAAAACAGTCAATGTTTGTTGAAATAAATAATAACTTACATTTTGTCCCATTTTAAAAGTAATTACTTTTGAACTCTAATTTCATAATTTATTCTACTAGCAAAACGTAGTTATTAGCGAAAATCGCTCTCTCTTTGACTTCAAATCATATTCTCAACTCAAAAAATTAATGAAATCAAGAAAACAGTTTAAAATAAATCGTATACGAATCAAATCGAACGATGTATTAGCGAAATTTATCTCCTTCTCTCAGAGTTTAACTGGCCGAGTGGTTAGGGCTTCAGCTTAGGAACCGATAGGTCGCGAGTTCTCATCCGGGTTGTGTTCGTACTCTGTTTTTGCTATAGCTTGCAATGAGTTTGTCATGACAAGCTTGCTGCAAGTTCGTCGCCTGGTGACTTCGGAGCTTGCGTTAACTTGCTGGAAGCTTGTTTCACACTTCCACTCTTGTCGTGTTAAGCTTGCAGATTTGCAGTGCAAGTTTGCTGCAAACTAAAATTGCTATCTGGGATATATTATATATATAATTTATTTTTTTAGATTAGACATGAACTTTTTACTTGATATTTTTTTGGATTCAAACTATTCGTTTTTTGTTCGGTGTTCCGGGAAAACAACTCTTTATAACGTTATTGCTAGAGTTTGTGTTTAGAAAACACCGAAAATATGCATACGCTCGTTCGGGATTTCCCTTGCTGATGGCGCCTGACGGACGTTAGCGTTATATTCCGTTTTGTTGTTTTGGTTTTTCTTTTATGACGTGGTTTTGATGTTTTCTTGTGTGCGTGTTTGTGTGTAATGACTTAGAAATTTTCCCATCTTTAAAATAAATCCTTTTTAAAGACAATTATTTTTTAATTACGAACGAATTACTTCTACTTCAATCCTATCTATCCTAAAAATACTTCTACTATAACTAGACTCGGAAGAGTCCCAATATTTCTCGAACCTCAACTTCGGTACTTCTCCCTTTTTGATATTATAAAAGCTCCCCGCGTCTGCATAATTTCCTCTTTCGTAATCATGTAGCGCACTGAGTAAGTCACGCCGTTTTAGGCGTAATTCTTTACTCCTGGCCATGGCTTTAATTTTCCCATAATCTTTCGAAAGTTTAATCTATTATTGAGTACTCTATAACTAATTTAATTTTGCCTATTTTCAAAATGTAATAAAATGTTTTGGACTTTTAACGACTGCAATCTTCTTAAACTAACTCTACACTTTACTTAACGGAATAGCGTTGTGTGTGTGTGACATAAATAAATAAAAATGAAGAAAATTGGCCGTTTCTCGTGTTGAGATATAGTTCAAAATTGGATACAGATCTACAATTTTGATGTAAAAACCACAAAGACTTGTATCGATTTTGGGTTATCAAATTCACATACTGACGGGCAGACGGACACAAAGACATGATTCGAATTTTTTTCGGATTCAGGTATATCTAAACAGTAGAAATTTAATTTTTCGATAATCACAATATTTTCCCTATGCTTATTTTGAATACAAATGAGCAAACAAAACACTGAGAAATAAAAATGTCAATTTCGAATACATGGAAATGGCGAAGATAGTTCAGCCATCACGTAATCATTTACCCTTATTTTGAAATGATCTGATGTGTACGATAATGTACCTCTAGAGCAAAAATTATATA
Source organism: Araneus ventricosus (assembly GCA_013235015.1). Lineage (NCBI taxonomy): Eukaryota > Metazoa > Arthropoda > Arachnida > Araneae > Araneidae > Araneus > Araneus ventricosus. The sequence goes on along the minus strand of BGPR01026126.1, from coordinate 6,146 downwards.
ATTTCCTTTATCCTCCCTCCACAGGCCAGATCGACAATTTCAATATAACTGATCCCATCGATGAGCTGTGGTGGGCCGCATACGACTACACCTCCATCATGCACTACGGAGAGTACGCCTTCTCCAAACAGCCAGGCGTGCTGAAGACCATGGAGGCCAAGGACGGAAAGACGAAACTTCTCGAACCCTACGACAGGCCTGGGCTTAACAATAACGACATCGATCTCGTGAAGAAGTTGTATAAATGCAAATGAACCTTTCATTAAATGTAACCACTCTCAATAAATCAATATGTTCATTTATCAGAAGAATGGAACTTTTTTTATTCTCTTTAAATGAAACAATGCCACAAATCCAATACATTTTGAAAGATTTATCAATGAAATTACGGTTTTTAAAAGTCTCTCCTCTTGGCTACCTATCTGGTTGCACAAAATCTCAACCAATTTCATTCTTCTTTTTTAACCAAAAAGTAAACTCTACTTGGTATCCAGCAGCCAGTTCATTCATCAACAAAAGGAACTTGAAAATTTTATTTTATTTATTCTATAATCTAATGTTGGTACAATCGCAGAGAAGAAACCACCAGGACTTAATCTTTCATTATATGCTTATTCAAATGTATATGGTCGTCTAAAAGCATGACAAAAAAATTTTACTGCAACTGTTAACAAATTGAAAGAACGACTAACTTCGAAATTTCCATTAGGGATGCCTATTTTCGTTGACATAAATAAACACTGCGTAAAAAAATTAGACCATTCATACATTTGTTTAAATTACCAATATTTATCAAGAGATATTCATTTTTTCATTTCCACAAAGAGAGGGTTAGTCTCTAAATTTAATTACGTAAGTTTTATGCTTTTGTGTGTGTCTGAAACAATAAAAGCTTTATTTTATAGAAGTAGACTTTTTGTTGATATGGTACTTTCAGAAACATGGTAAATAATGTGATGGCCTTTATACAGTAGGGGAGAGTGTTGTAGCTTTGACCGATTTTCGTTATTAATTTTTTATTGGTTTCATTTGTAAGTTACCAATTTTTTGTGAGTGTTAATCCAAACTCTGCTTTGTTTTGCATTTCTTAAATATTTTCAAAGACAAAAATTTTAAATTTTACCATTTTTAATTATTTTTTAAAAGACCTTACATTGTAGTCAAAGGCACAACATGGTACCTCTGACCAGTGGGTGTTGTACATTTGACCTGCTCTTATTATGAGAACAAACATAAATGAGAAAATTACTTTTAATCATATAAAACAATAACATGGTTATTTTGGATTATAACTCAAGTTTTTATACAAAAAAGCAAGTTATTGACAAGATTCCACAATTTTTAAACTGTTTATTCATTTTAAAACATATTCATAATGCTACTATTTAATGAACATCTTTATTCAACTTTATAATTTGAAGAATCTATCATCGTTTTTCCTGAACAAATTTAATAGCAGCATCCATGTCTTCTTGATTTTTTTCTTGTTACTCCAGAGTTGACAATCATCCTAAAACTAACCTCACTGTAGATTTTGTACGTTTTTTAAAAAATAAATACGAATTGGTACACTTTCTTATATTGAAACTTTGATTTGGCCTACCAATTTGTATTCAATTATATAAGTTAGGAAAAATTTATATCCTTAGTTTCCCCTAAATAAGAAGTATTGAGAAATACCTTTGACCTGGTCAAAGGAACAACACAACTTGGCGGTCAAAGGCGCAGCATGGTACAGTTTCACATTTAAACCTCTATAGCTTATTTTTGGTTAGGAATAGAGAAAACCAGAATTTGTGCCCAAAATAAGAATATTAGCCTGTTTATAATATGTATACCCTAATATCATTTCTTGCTAGTTTGAAAAAAAGTTATGAGGCAAAAAGTTATGTCTGTAATATTTACTTTTTAGTACTGAAATCGGATAAATATTTTTATTCAGCACAGTAGGTACTTCTTTCAAACATCAACAAGCTAAACTAAACAATTGGTGGATGGTCTTTGTGCTAAACACACTAACTTCCAAATTTTATCCCTAGTTGCCAGAGTAGACTGTAGTGGTCGAAGGTACAATCGGTCAAAGGAACAACACTCTCCTTACCTCTTAATACATGACAAAGAATTACCCTAATAAATATAAAGTTACTGTTAAAGTTAAATACTGCAAAAGTTCAAATTTTTTTACGAATTAAACAGAATTTTACATTTTGTTTAAGATATTTTGACCCTAGTCAGTCTAACCCTCATAGAAAAATCTATTTTAGATTTTTCTATGAGGTAAAACACTCATATAAAATGAATAAATCACGGTTTCAAAAACTTTATACCAAACATGTTACCATATCATTTTTATGTCTGTTCCTGTTTCCGAAAAAATCTGCAGATTGTTTTAACACAACGAATAAAAACACTGTAAGAGATCGATTATTTTTAACATGACAACAGCATACATTATTTCATTATTAAAAGAAGGTCATGTAAAACATTTGTGAAATGAGTTATTGAAAAGTTTTTACACAAAAGCAATGTAAATACGACCAATTTCATTTCTGAGGAAACTGAGCATATTATAAACATTTCTTTCAAAGGCAGTATTTCATAGAATTTCAAAGGATATTTATCGATAAATCAGCTTTTTTTCTCCATGGATTTGCTGACGACTGGGCACTAATAACACTGCTCTGCAAAAAAAAAAAAATCGAGCACTGATACCATTCTTTCTGATTCTTATGTAAAATGGCCTCCTAAATCCGAATATGAACCCCATTTTGCCCCATCACCCACCGTTTTCTCGGGAAGACCCCCCCCATTTGTATCACTGTTCGGTAATTTTATGACCATGAATTTGATTTGGAGCGGGGAAAGCATTATTTTAACCATTAAATGTCTTCTGAGGGGCTACAGAGGTGAAAAGTTCTAAAATATGAACATTTGTAGCAAGGGGAGAGATTTGGGTGGAGATTTGTCCCCTTAAATTTAAAAAAATCAATGAAAATGACAGGTTTTTCTGATTTGTTTTCGCAATTTTTTCACTTATTTTCTACATATTCCAGCTTCCAGCCCCCCTTTTCCTCACCCAAACACCCCATAGAATAAAAATATATAGCAACAATTTTGGCTAAAAGCGGGTGAGGGGGAGAGGTCCCTAAGCCTGACAAAAAAGTTTGGAAGATTCATTGTACACCGTTGCCGCTCTTTATTTTTATCACTATTCTGTAATTTTATGACCATGAATTTGATTTGGAGGGGGGAAAGGATTATTTTAATACTTAAATATAAAAATAAAAACATAAATAATAATACATAATATAATATAAAATATAACAAATTAATTTATAATGTAGTACCTTCATCTGGTGCTTGCTTTCCTCTTGTACCCTGAAGTAGAAGTTTTTCGTACCAATGACCAGCAGTATTCTGCCAACATGCTCGCATTCCACTTCCCTGAAAATCTCTCGAACTGAGCAATGTCTTGATGGAACCGTTCCCCATGTTCATCCGAAACTGCTCATAAATTTTCAGGGGAAAAGTCCAGGTGTGAGTGAAGGTAAAGCACTTTTAGCGACATGTTGCACCACATGGCCTTGAAAGCTGACAGCAATTCCTCGACATGAGCGACATAATCGTCACTTTTTTTGCTACCCAAAATGTTCATACACACGTTTTTTAATGCAAGCCATGCTCATTTTTCTTTGTGATTCAGGTGTTTCATAAACTTTAAATCTTTAAAAAGTTGTCTAATCTGGGGGCCCACGAAAATTCCTTCCTTGATTTTAGCCTCACTAAGACGAGGAAATTTAGTTTTCAAAAAGTTAAATCCATCACCTGCCTTATCCATTGCTTTCATAAACTGTTTGATCTGTCCGAGTTTGATGTGCAAAAGCGACAACGTTGTACAGAGAATATTCCAAACTTTATTTTTATATATTAAGTTTATTTATAATATATTATATTTTTATTTTTAAATTTAAGTGTTAAAATAATCCTTTCCCCCCTCCAAATCAAATTCATGGTCATAAAATTACAGAATAGTGATAAAAATAAAGAGCGACAACGTTGTTCAATGAATCTTACAAACTTTTTTGTCAGGGCTTAGGGACCTCTCCCCCTCACCCGCTTTTAGCCAAAATTGTTGCTATATATTTTTATAATATGGGGTGTTTGGGTGAGGAAAAGGGGGGCTGGAAGTTGGAATATGTAGAAAATAAGTGAAAAAATTGCGAAAAAAAAACGCAGAAAAACCGATAATTTTTATTGATTTTTTTTAATTTAAAAGGACAAATCCCCACCCAAAGCTCCCCCCTTGCTACAAATGTTCATATTTTAGAACTTTTCACCTCTGTAGCCCCTCAAAAGACATTTAACGGTTAAAATAATCGTTTTCCCCCTCCAAATCAAATTCTTGACCATAAAATTACCGAACAGTGATAAAAATAGAGAGAGGGCGTCCCGAGAAAACGGTGGGGGATGGGGCAAAATGGGGGGGTCATATTCGGATTCAGGGGGTCATTTTACATAAGAATTTGCAGGAATGGTGTCGGGGCCGATTTTCATGCAGAGCAGTGTAACCCATGGTAGACCCAGAGACGATTTAGACGAATAACCAAATTTTATTCCAAATTTTTATTAGATTAAATTCCCATAAATTAAACTGAACGATTTTAAAAACTTTGTCTTTTACATTTTATTCGGGAAATTCATCGTTTCTCACTTTTATTCCATGAGATTCACTTTTAACCATACTGAACCAAAGGGTTGAAATATTAATATACTTTTTCGCTAACGAGATTGAATATGCCAAAACAGTGATATCTTAACAAACGCTGTTTCTAGATAATTTTTAACGTGATGATGTTTATCTATCAGCAAATTGCGTCATGTGACATACGTGATGCGACAGGCATGGTGCGAAAATGGTTAGTGATGATCAAATATGTGCTTGTTAAAGTGCCGCTTCCAGCTGATGGACTAGGTCAAAATTTTAACATACTTCTCTTCACCTCAAACATGTTATTTTTAATTTTATCCATAAGCCCACTGCTTTTTTCAACAGGATAAGGTTTTTTTTTTTTTTTTGATGCCCACGGCGACCCAACTTACCAAAAATGGTTTAAAGTAGAAAGGGCCGCCGGGGAAAAAGGGCACCCCAAAAGCACGCTGAGGACAGCGTGCCCTGGCCCAACGGACAAGATTTATTGAGTTAAATGAGCAAATATACATACTGTGCCCAAACAGGGGCAGATTATAAACAGCATAAAAAGTCGTAACACAAAAAGCATAACAGAGAAAGGACAGAAAGGTGCAGGACACAAATCGTCAACAGACTACGCCACATGGCGGAACTAAAGTAAAAATTATGTATAATCTACACCTCAAGGCGGGCTTGGCAAAGTTATAATAAGCAATACAAACTACGCCAAAGGCGGAATAAGCATAATTAAAATAAACCCCTTTCCCGCAGTACGGGGTCAAGGAATGTATAAAATATTAAAACACAGGTTAAAATATATGATAGCCTAAAAGTATATAGGCGATCGAGCTGAAGTGATGACAAGTGTGAAAAGGTGAAATGTGATTGTAATGTTGAGAAGAAATTCAAACAAGATTCTAAATGAATGAGTAGCTCGATCGCCAAAACACAGATGAATATATACAGATGATACAATTAAAATATAGAGGTTTTAAAAGTAATATAAAATATTTAAAATACCAGCACTAGGACAACACACACACACACACAAACAAACCAAAAAGCTAAACTTATAAGCTACATAGCTAGAAATAAAGATAAACTAGTTAAAACCCAAAGATAGTGAAGTAGGGGATAAATATCCCCGAATGTTCGCCAAGGAACGGTGTATCAATTAGTCATATACAGTACAAATATAAGTTGGACCAAGTAATATTATTGGTAAGAATTCGTGATCAGACTGCGCTATCAAAGAGGTCACGCAATGCCCAAAAGTTTTAAACAAAATCTGTGACATGTTAAAAAATCTAAATGTTTTTAAAAGGAAGATCATAATTTTCCTAATGGGTACCTCTCCATGCCTCCCAAAGTCAATTAAATAATAAATAATTAAATAGATAATTATAGTTAATAATAATTAATAAATATGTAATGGTATAAACATGAAGTATGAACT
>BGPR01026125.1:10764-21772 GCA_013235015.1 Araneus ventricosus | reverse complement strand
TTCCATGTCAAGTGATCCAGAAAAAAAATAATTGGTTGCTTGACCATTTTATAATCAAATGATTTTTTGTATGTTGATTCCTACATAATAAGAGAGTTCAAAAAGACTAATTTTAATTTTTTATCTTTTTCTGAATTCCGATGGCAGCCATTTTTGTTTTGCAAAACATGCTGATTTTTGCGTTTGTAGGGGTTTGCGTTAACTTTTATTACTCGGAACTGGTGAACCCGTGGTTGATGAAACAAAAACCAGTTTATTCAGGAAGATACAGCCTTTATTATCTCCAGTACACATTTAAGGAAAATTGTATCCCAAAGAGCAAAAATCAGGTTAAAAGTTTGACTTTAAAAATGACAAATTTTCAATTTTTGAAGGTATATAATTCCCAAAAGGAATCTATTCTCCATATTACTTATGTGGAGATGTGTAGCTACCTTAATGTACTATATTTACAAAAAATTTCAACCCTGAGATTTGCTTCTTTTAAGAGCTACGGACTTTCAAAATCCGAAAATTTAAAAAAAAATCCAAATTTTGACACCTTATATATTTGTTGGGGCAAAGTTTAAAAATCTGAAATTTTTACAGATAAACCCTCTATGGTGTATTAGACTGCTGCAAAAATTTCATGTTTGATATTTATCTACATGTCAAGTTAGAGGACTTTAAAAATCCCATAAAAAACGTATTTTTTGCCGAAAATGACGAAGCATTAATTTGACTAAATATTATTTTTATCATCAATAAATTATAATATGACCTCAAATAATAGAAGTATAAATTAAAAGGTAAAAAGTATAAATAAGAAACAGAAGATTTAAACAAAAAACGATAACAATACACCTTTTTGCATGCTCAATGCAACAGCATCAAGTGGTTGCAAAAATTACAACAATTAATATTTAGAACACATAAAATAGAATTTAGAATGTAAAAGAGATAATTCAAAATGGAAGGAATGGATAAGAACCCGAATGACTAACTTTTTCAAAGACCACTCGCCATAGGAGTTCTAAAATGGACAAAATTTTCTGTCAAGGGTAAGATTATAAATCAAAAGTATACCCTTTGTGGCCTGAATTCTCAAGTAATATTTGTAATTAAAATTACAATTCAAATTAATTCTTATGGCATTTATATTTTAATTTCAATTATTGCACCATTATATTATGTAATGTTTCTATTTATAAGATAATCTCTTAAAATGCTGTAGGCCTAATATACTTATTCAACAAAACGTGTGGATGTTCAGACTTGTTCGCAAACTTTTGTGATAGATAGACTTCAACAAATCAAAGCAAGTCTCCAGTGACCGTACAATAACCAAATATTGACACCAGCAGAAATGTTTGAATTTTGTCACAAACATTTAAAAGGAATCGCCTTCACTTACATAAAAGATGAAGAAATCATTCAACATCATAGCAATAAACTTCTTGACCGATTTGAAAACTCTGTGGCAATTACTGGTACAAGGAGTTTCCATTGTTTTGTTCCTGTGTCAGAGAGTAACCTGAAGTGCTTCATTACTTCACAAGCTACGAAATATGAAATTCATTCCACAACATAAGCTGTATAAATAACACTTCACACAAGAGATTCTATTGCATGTGTATGTGATGGTCAATGGTGGCTGGCAGAGGTGAATGACATTAGTGATATAAATAAAGATGTACTTGTAACATTTTATCATCCCCGCCGGTCCAAGGACAGCTTTTAAGAAAAAGGAGAAAGACTAGACTTGGGTGCCCATGAACAATGTTTTAAGGAAATTAAGTGCCTTAGAACTACAACAACTACTGGAAGGACACATAACATTTCCCCAAAACTAAGTGAAGAAATATCAAAACTTCTTAATGAATACAAATCAAGGTAGAATGATAAACCTGACTCACGTGTATAGTATATCCATATTTTTGTGATGTGTTAGTTGTAAATAATATATCAATACTTTTATTTGAAGTTTTAAAGTGTTTTAACAATGGTAACCATAGTAAAAACTGTGTTATAAAATAAGTGAATAGGGAAGCCTCAATTATACTGTAGAACCTAAAGTGACCATGAAACATATTCAAATTTTTCAACTTCATTATACATTTAAAGTGTGCACAAGCTATTTCATGTAAAAAAGGTAAGTTTATATGTAATAGGTAATAGTAGTTACATCATATTATAATTTATTAATGATAAAAATAGAACTTAGTCAAATTTATGCTCCGTCATTTTTGGTAAAAAATACGTTTTTTATGGGATATTTAAAGTCTTCTAACTTGACTTGTAGATAAATATCAAACATAAAATTTCTGCAGCAGTCTAATACACCATAGAGGGTTTATCTGTAAAAATTTCAGATTTTTAAACTTTGCCCCAACAAAGATATAAGGTGTTAAAATTTGGATTTTTTTGAAATTTTCGGATTTTGAAAACCCGTAACTCTTAAAAGAAGCAAATCTTAGGATTGAAATTTTTCGTAAATATAGTACACTAAGGTAGCTACACATCCCCACAAAAGTAATATGGAGAATAGATTCCTCTTGGGAATTATATACCTTCAAAAATTGAAAATTTGTCATTTTTAAACTCAAACTTTTAACCTGATTTTTGCTATTTTGGATACAATTTTTCTTAAATGTGTACTGGAGATAATAAAGGCTGTATCTTCCTGAATAAACTGGTTTTTGTTTTATCAACCTTGGGTTCACCAGTTCCGAGTAATATAAGTTAACGCAAACCCCTACAAATGCAAAAATCAGCATGTTTTGTAAAACAAAAATGGCTGCCATCGGAATTCAGAAAAAGATAAAAAATTGAAATTAGTCTTTTTGAACTCTCTAATTGTGTAGGAATCAACATACAAAAAATCATTTGATTTTAAAATGGTCAAGCAACCAGCTGTGGATCACTTGACATGGAATGACCCATTTATGTCTTATTCTCTGCTTTTTTGTTGCATTTGAACGCAGCTTTTTAGCTGCCTCTTTTGACAGGAGTTTCTTTTTTTATGTAGTTTATTTATTTGTTTTTGTTCCATTTTTTTTATTTCTTCATCTTCATTTTATTTCTTCATCCCTACAAGATGACTTTAAGTTTCCAACTAATTTTTTTTTTCAACATGTTCATGCAAAAAAAAAAAAAAAATTTTTTTTTGCAAAATATGCCACAGAGGTTTTGTTTTCTGCAAAAAGGTGGTATTTAATACTTTGAATGGCACTGAATGTTGGAATGTTCATCCTTGTAGAGCTTGCTGATATAATGTTGATTCGTCAGTAGAAGATGAATCAGCTAGTTTCCTAGCCGGTGGAGTTAAGCCGCACGGTCGAGTATATTTTCCCACAATTTTCTTTCGAAAACGGGAGATTTCTTTTCTTTGTGAGAAAGCGGAATTTTCAGAAGAAAAAGCAAATTTTTGTGGGGAAAAAAAAAAAAAAAAAAAAAAAAAAAACGGAATTTTGAGAAAAAAAAGACAAAAAAGCGAAATTTCTTCAAAATAACAAAAAAGCGGAAATTCACGAAAAAGCGGAAGAATCTCATCCCTGTAATTACAGAGTGTAATTTTTTAGGTTTCCTTACAATTTAATGCAAAATTATTACAATCCTGATTTCATTTATTTTGGCATTGAACTAATACTATTGTAAAAATGTACTAAATTGTAAAATAAAAAATAAATTCTGCAAATGTTATTAATTCGAGTCATTTGACTCTTAAGCTTACCTAGGCCCTTAACATTATTGATAAAAACTTCTTTGTATAGATGGATGGTTGGTGGGGTATGACAGTAGGGGATACGTGAGAATATAAAGATTAATCCAGGGGTATGTGAGGGAATAAAGGTTGGGAACACTTGCACTAGAGTGATGATACTTATGTCAGGAATGGTCTTACTCAAATTTTAACCTTGGATAAAACAGGAATTCAGGTAACAGAAACTTTATTATATTTGCATTTTCAAATTGATATGCATGAGAGTAACCATACTGTATCAATTGCACATATAAAAAAAAGCAGTCAACTCACATATGACATTTTGACATAACAATTTTCATGCTGAAGTTAATTACATAATGAAATTTAAACCTATGTCTCAAATCCCAACATTATCTTAAATGCATATCATTAGTACAGGAATCCATCTAACAGTATGAGCTCATCATAACTAACTATGAGATAAAAGGGATAAGTTTATGAAATGCCATCATCCTCATCATCCAATATGCATATATATATATCCAGTTTCATTAACAAAAATTATCAATTTCTGAATTATTTGTACACAAAATTGCCACAAAATCATTATTTAGTGATGAGCAGTATATAAGTCAATACAATTCAGTGGCCTAGCTGCAACTTTTGCCACCCTTCCTTAACAAGTTACATAGGGCACATAAACCTCAAAATAAAAAAAATCCAGGAAAAATATTTCAGTAGTAACATAACTTGTTGTTCTGCATATAAGTTACAAAATCGCCCATGAACCACCAGCCTTTTTTTCAAGTATCAGCAATTTACAGACAAAGCAAAAAGTACAAACTAATTATGTAATTTTTTTTGTACAAAATGACTAAACTACTGCTGCTGCTCTTCTTAGTCATAAAATTGTTTTCCTGTCCCTTTCAAAGTGCCACACAGGGCAGACCGCAAACTCGAAACATAACTTTATAGAATGAAGGGAACTATTTCAGATCTTGTGTATATAAATGCTGAAGACTGAAAATAATATCAAAATACTTCATGCTATATGCAAAGCTGCTTTTAATGAGCCATAAATTGTTCAATGACTGCAAAAATTTGTAGTTCAGGAGAAAAAAATATAGTCAGTTTATTGATATTCAAGAAATATCATATGCTTTGCAAAAAATTAAAATTAGACCATGAAGATATTACTTAAAAAATGAACCAACAAAATTCATGCATTTTTTTTCCTTTTATATACAATTTTAAAATATTAAAATAAATTTTTATGCACTTGTTTTGAGAGCATTTTTCTTCTAAATGCTCCTTCTTAGTATTTGCTCAGACAGTAATCCCACTGAATGTTGATCTTATTTCTAAAACATTTCAAACAATGGACTTCTTATTAAATTTATCATAGGATAAATATTTAAGCTCAAAATCATTTTTGTAGATATATATAGATTAGAGAAAACTTCATATAAACAATAAAGTAACAAAAACACCTAAAATACTTCAGAAAAAATTAAATTAATCAAACATTACATCTCAGTGAAACTGTTTGATAAATCTGTCTGAATTATACACATAATGGTCTATTTGTTATAATTATCTTTTAGAAGATTGCAAAGGTTATTGTGCAATACGCGCACCTCCAATTCTCCTGCACTTGATATTACATAATCAACATCTGCCGGTATTTGGAGAGTAAATAAATAAAGGAAAAGAAAGAGATTTCCCAATCTGGAGTACCCCCATGAGCTTTTTTTTTTACTGATTCTGTCCCTTTACCTTTTTCTTGGTTGTCGATTTCGTTTTTAGGTCTTGTTTTTCAGTGAAAGGTGAGGACCTTTTATTTTTTTTTGTTCTCACTTTTGCTTTTAACACCCCCATAAAACAAGTCTGTGTACATCTCAGTACTGTATATTACTTTTTTCCCCCTTCTACGTCCCTCCATGCGGAGCGAACAGTGCATTCCAGAAATAAATTGTCCGCACGTGCTAAATTTTGGCGCGCAGATGTAAAATTTAAAAAAAAACTCATTTTCTAATTTTTCCGGTTAGTTGAGCTTTCCGAATACTTGAATGCCAGATAATCGAGAATCTACCGTATTGCAAAATGATGGTATGGAGGAAAATTAATGAACTTTATTTAATAATAAAAGTGATGTGAAAACTACCACATTAATATATATTTATATTCTTTAGAGTCTATGGTTGTAATATCTATGAGTATGAATAATTTAACTTAAATAACAAATGTGTTAAGAAAACACAGAAAATGTTATGCAATGAACATTTGACAGAATAAATAATATCTGGACTGATGAAAAATTAAAATAATAATAATAATAAGATTTCAAATAAATTTTAGTCATAAAAATTCTAAGTATACAACATCTGAATAGTTGAATATTAGTTCAGTTGATACAATAATCAAGGAAAGATCAAAATGATTAATCTACAATTGATATAATAATCAAGGGATAACCAAAAGTACTGATATTTTCGATTAAAAGAATCTGTTTAATTTACATACAAATAAGTTTAATATTTCAAAATTTCAGCATCTGTTTTAAATTTATAAAAACAGAATAATTTTTTATGAATTGAAAACATTTGTAATAGTAAACACTCTACGGAAAAATGAGTGGAAAGATTCAAGAATAATCTTAATTTCCACATATTATTTGCTTTCTTTTTACAAATCACAATGAAATAGATTTAAAATGGAGGTTGGAAACTGCTGCAAAAGATTTTTTAAAAAAAAGAACTAAACAAACCACCAGGGTTCATTTATTCACCTAAAAAAAATATTTAAAATTATTACTTCTTTATTTGTACTCTGTTGAATTCATCCTTTGATCCTTAGTACAATTTAAAATAGACTTGCTCTAATATTAACTTGGGTTGGACACATTAGCAATTTTATATAATTTCAGTGCAGGTTGCTTAACTATCTATGAACAGTAAGAATCACTAAGTAATAATTAAATAGGGTTGGGCACATGGGGAGCTTGATGCGAATGCAGCGCAGGTTACTTAATTTTCTACGAATACACTAGAAAAGATATCATCTTTTCTGATTCAATAGTTTCGGGATACTGCAGGATACATTTGTGAGGAATTTTTCTTCTCTTTTTGCATTCCAAGATCTTTTAGAGTGACAAAAGCACCGGATATTATAATACATTTACATTCATAATAATTTATAACATATAGTTCAGTTACTTTATTATTAAGACTATTTTTTCACCTTGAGATCCATTTGTTTATTAATGCTTGTCCCCCCTAAAGATATGCAGTCATTTGGCTTTATATAGAAAACAATACTTTAAGTGATGTGTTGTTTGTTTCATCTTGTGTTGTCTGACTTCTGAAGAAGCAGACACAATTCAGACTGTATATATTTTATTCATATTTTGATTATTTCAAAAATCAGTTTTATTTTTTTAAAATTAAGTTTCAATTTTATTGAATTTGCACATAATCAATACTGTTTCTGTTCTTTTGTGAAAGGTAAAATAACCTGTCATTTAAGTTTAGGCATAAAACTAATTTTAAAAATATTATACCTTTCTTAATGAATTGCCACTTAGAACTAACTCTTTTGGCAAGGTATTCTATAATTCTGAACCATCTCCAACATGATATTTATGTTTCACTCAATGTGATTTAATACTGCCAATTCTCTGCCCTCTCTCGCCCCCCCCCCCCCAAGGGCAGAGGAGAAATAATTCACATTTTTTTTTAAAAATGGAATTAACATGAAAGCATAATTATCAATAGTTTTCCTAACAATGATAATCATTTCATAATTGTAAACAAAATTGGTGAAAATAATGAAAATTCTTAAGTATTGGCACATTTCAAACCTCTGTTCTTCAGAAGACATGCCATATAATTTTGGAAATAGAAAACTGCTAATTACAATCTGTCCCTAAGTTTATAGACTCTACTAAAATATATTTTTTAGCAAAACGGAAAGGCATACAAACACCAGTTACAAATATGTTTATTCAAACCATATGCGACTTGCATTCAAAGAAATATTTAAAAATAACATTTTGTATTTCAATTATATAACAAAATGGAAATATTAGGTGTCCCAAAAGTTTATAGAATATATGACATTTCAACAAAAGGGGCTCAATACAATGTTCTTAATAGTTTAAAATCTTTGCATTTTTCAGTACGACATCATATACACATTTTTCCATCGATATAATTAAGGTTTGTAATATCTCTGGTTCCAAGTTGTACCATATACTTTCAATGGCTGTCTTCAAGGCATTCACTGAATAAAATTTCTCTCCATTCTCATATACCTTCCAAGACATAATGCCCCACACATTCTCAAATGGGTTTAGATCAGGGCTCATCTGTGGCCACTCAATAACAGTAACATTTTTCGAGTTTAAATAATTTTTCGTAGCATTGGAGGTATGGATGGAAGCATTATCATGCTGATACTCCTAATTTCGTCCCCCTATGTTTTCCGCAAATGGCATAAGATGATTTTCTAGTGTTTCTATGTATTTAGGAGAATTCTGTCGGCCATCTAAAAAGGCCAAACCCATTTGACTGCTGAAACCGAAAGCCGTCCACACCATCACAGATCCACCACCACTTTGCCTACTGAAAACGCTCCTGATCTCTTTTCGTAAATCATGCCAATATTTTATATTCCCGTTAGGTCCATCAAGGTTCCATTTTTTTTTTAATCACTGAAAAGGACAGTCATCCATTTATCACCATATGACATATGATTACGAGCCCATTGTAATCTCTTACTAATGTGAAACTTTGAGAGTGGTAATCTGCGAGCCATTTTTGCGTGGATCATACAACCATGTTCTATAATTCGTCTATGAACAATGAACTATTCATATATTCTTGGACATTTTCAACTGGGAAGCCCTAGAAATTTCACAAACTGACATTTTCTGACTTACCATTCTTTGTATCCGTCTATCACTGCGAATATCCGTTATGCGTGGTCTTCCCGAAGAAGGTTTTGGCTCATATGGTGTCTTATGAGTTAATACATGATAAATCATACTTTTAGAATGATTTAAAAGTTTTGATATTTCCTTAACAGTCTTACCGAGCAATTTCAAATGCAGAATTTTACTCACTTCTTCATTAGAGAGCAGGGTTGTCGATTTTTTTGATTTTAATGATTTTTTTAAAACTACATATATATTTAACATTTGTATATTAAACAATGATCCCTACAGTCATAGAATTATATATATATAACAACATACCAGGCATTAAGCTGTACTTTCTTTAAAAAAAAACCAATTTAAAAAATTGAGTTAAAAATGTAACAACTATTTAAAAAATATTTGTGAACTAAAATATAAAAATAATATACTTTTGAAATATAAGGCAATTTTATTAAGGAAAAAATTAATAATATAATAAACATTGTCATTTCTTGATTATAGATATATTATTGTATGTTAGAATACTGGAGAATTTTACACTCAGCTGTTCATTTATTTCCTTACAAACACAAGTTTTGAAGCTTTCTCTAATCCTAATCTGTTTCACCCAAAACATTAAATAAAAAATTTTCTAGATAAAATTTTTAAATTCAGGCTTCGAGGTGCATTGAGTCACCATCAGGACTACCTGTGTGCCAAATTTCACAACTGTAAGTGCGATAGATTCGTCTGGACATTGCGAACACATTCACAAACATTGCCTTTTATAAGTATAGATCATAGTTTAAATTGCACTATGTAGATGTTTGTATTTCTTTTGGAATATTTATATGCATTACTTAATTATCTTACATTTGAACAATATTGCAATATGAAAACTTGGTTGTCCCCAACACTATTTAGTTTTCTCCAGTATTAAAAGGAAACTCACTACATTTTACTATGTTCTTTCTTTGTGAACATGATCCTTTCACAATATTTATTTTATTTTATAAAAAAAGGAGCATCTCTTACTTTGCATTTTATTGTGTTGCTCATTAGAGATTTATTTAACCCTTTGCGGTGAAGTGTGCCAGTTAATGGCACACCTAATTTCACTCGCTTCTCAACCGCTAAATTCAACTATATTTGAAAATAATAGGTTTAGGATTGGGCTAATAGTACTCCTTTTAGAATGTATATAGCAGTCTTTTGAAATTTTGTTTCAGAATAGGAATTATTAGAAATAAAGTTTGGGAAAATTCCTTGACTCGGAGATAAGAAATTTTTCAGTTCTGGACATTTAACAATTTTAGCACAGTTACTCGAGATTTTGCTCCAATATTCTTGAAGTTTTAGTTTATAATTTTCTGTAATATTCAACAATAATTTTTGAGTGTATCAAGGTGGCTGTATCTAAGGGAGTTCCCATGAGGGGGTGACCCGAAAGGGGACGACCCCCCCCTCAGAATAAAGTAAGGTTTTTAAAAAACTTTTTTTGTAGATTCTATGTCTAGACAATAAACTAAACCCATTCATGATGTTTTCTCATCATATTTCCAAAAAATTATTGACTTGTGCCGCAAAGGTTTAAAATCTAATTTGCTTGTGTTCTCAAAAATAAAGATATGGAAAGTACTCTAGTTACATCAATTCAATAAAATATTTTTTTTAATCTTCTATATATTCTTTCTTTAAATATACATTTAAAAATACTTTAAAATCACTATTTAAAGATACATGAACAATTATATTTCATTAAAGCAGATTAACTTGATATTTAAAATAAAGTGATTTAAATCAGTGATTAAAAAAAATCAGTTAATTTAAATCACGATTTAAATCAGTGATTTTAATCAACTGATTTAAATCACTGCAACCCTGTTAGAGAGCTGCAAAGCTTTAGGCATCTTGAAACGCAGAACAAACGACCGCTTTCCTTTTCTTACAACATATTTATTAGTCTCTGAGTCAACGTCATGATTACCAATACCATATTTGCATAAAATTGTATTTGTCTATAAACTTTTGGGACAGGTTATTTCTCTTCATTCTATGATTTAAAAATTGGCATTAAATATACGGGGTAGAACTGCTCTTTTTTCAAAATAATAGACAAATCATCTATACAGTAAGTTGCATCAAAATACATCACATACAACAAAAAATATAGGCAAAATACAAGATTCTATAAACTTTTGGGACAAAGTGTATGAAATAAATACAGCCAAAAATTCAAATCCATATTATTTCCAGCTTTTTTCCAATCTAAATAAACATTCCATTTCTATAATATCCATTTAAAAACTAAATAAAAATAAATTATCTTTGAAACTACTTATTTCTCAACAAAAATATAGAAAGAGTACAAAGATACTGAGAAAGTTCACAAAATATCATTTTGTTGA